>JAHDVE020006504.1:0-49142 GCA_022606495.2 Halesus radiatus | reverse complement strand
AAGCAAGAAGTGTATGCCAAGATCGAGTTGTTTGGCGGTCCGTCCTCTCTGCCTACCCCCGCGGGGAAACGGCGTGATGGTTAGTTAGTTAGTTAACTAATTATTATGATTTTTTATATACTTTTAAATAACGATTTATAATTTGTACATATAATTATATATAACAAAAGTTATATATTCAGAATCGGAATACATATTTATGTAGCCATTATATTTTTTTACTGTAGTTCCTTATTACATATTTATTACAAATTTACGAATGTTGAAAATAGATTTTTTTTAAATTATGCCGTTAAGTGGGTTCCATTTATTAACTCGGTAATGTTGGACTTTTTTTTTAAATTCATCAGAAATAATATTTGTATTCTTGTATCTATGCATCTAAATACAAAATCTTATTATGGTACTAATACGATTCTGCTTAGATGGAATCTCCTCTTTCAATAAAAATTGTGATGTAACATCGAACATATCACCATTCCTATGATTTCATCTTGACATACCCGACACACACGACACATATGGCGGTAATTTACCCAGCTGTGTGCTGTGTGCTGTGTGCTGTGTGCTGTGTGCCATGTACTCTGGGACAAACTCCGTCATGTGCGTGCTGGGCCAAGTGATGTGCTGTGATGTGTCTGCTCTGTTTGGAGAACTTTTATCTTTGTGTTGAAACATTTCGGATTGGAAAATGAGGAAAACCACGACGCATAGTGTGCAAGTTTTTCATTTTATTTTATTTTATTTTTTTATTTTTTATTTTTTTATTTTATTATGATATATTGTGAAACATGATGCCCTTAAATTCCAAAGTCTGCATGTACTCAAATATTACTAGGATACCTATGTAGTTCCTTCTTTACTTTTTCGATTTTTTTTTTCTTGCTGAACAATCGAAAAATGTGGAACACACGATTTTTGACACTCAAAACGGATATTTCAAAGCTCCATAAAACTGTGTGCAAAAATTTGAGTCTCACCTTTCGAGTGCTTTTGCGAGTAATTTAGAAAATGTTTGCGTTGAGAATTTCAGTTTTTCTATCATTCGTGTTATTTTAGTTTCATTCATAATATTCAACTTTCGACAAAATCCACCATCGTATCTATATAACGATTTCTAAATTCATACAAGATTTTCAATAAATCCTCGGAGGCATCAGAAACATACGTTCAGAGGTCAGGAGGCTTCAAGCTTATTTTACAATATACCTTAACTACCTTATTTAATTTGATTTTTTAAATGTTGCAGAAGCTTTTCTCGGTGACATGTTTCCTTTTAGGAATACAATGCTAACCGCACTGTTATTATTTAACTATCACTTGACTGTTAAATCTCTGCCGCAGAGAGATCCGCTGCAACCACTCTTTCTGTTGCATGCGTAGTTTATGAGAAAGAGGGAGAGGTTATAAAAAACCTAAGCGTTTAAAAGTAAAGCGACATAAATATTTATGATCAACCAACCACCGCAAGGAAGAAACATTTATTTTACTTTAGTATTAAAAAATGGAATGCCCTTCAGAAAGCGAGCGCACCTTTGATAAATTAATATACTTTTGAGTGATTTTTCTTTCACAACTATTTATTTTGGTTTAATTTTTCGTGGTAGTTCGCGGCTGTCGATTTCAAAATAGAAAAAAAGCGGAAAACATGTGACACCAATCCTCCCGGAGCGCAGAAGAAGTGCGCGGTCTCTGCTACTCCGAGGCCAGCCAACAAAACGCCTCTTCCTACTGAACTATACAGACCAGAGCACTGAGCACTGAGCACTGAGCACTGAGCACTGAGCACTGACCTGTTTCTCTGCCACGACCAACGATAAACCGACGGACAGCGCGTATGTAGAGTAGGCTATTCATTATGGATTGCTACATAAATACTACATCTCAGTATAACTTCATTTCATTGCTATATGCCCTATATTAAAGGCGTATATGGAAACGAAACAGTCTAGGAGAGCAGAAACGTGTGAAATCATTTAAAAACATACACTTATCTGCAGGGCTACTAGGTAGATATATTAAATTATATTTTTAAATAATAATATGATGTGGGCCACATTAATATTATGGTAAGCTTTGCATATATTATATTATGTTAGGTTAGGTTGTGTAGATTATGGCAGTTTGGTTGTGAAATTTAAAAAAATGTTAATATTATGGTGTATGCAGGTTTGTACCCGTGTAGATAAGTTATTTGTGACATCATTATTAAAACCACAGTTAGTCACTATCATTGATAGAAACTAACCCACCACACTAATTACACATCATTTTAATCTCAATATTGTGTAATCTATTCTAATTCTGATAACTAATGCAATCTTGTATGGTAGTTTTTTTTTCTATGGCCATAATCCCTAATAGGAGGCTATCCCATATCCAGGTACAGAAAGAAAATACTAATTGTGTAACAATGATAATTTATAATTGGGTAACAAATTCTTATCCGATTGGTGGATATTTTTATTTATTTGGTTAGGTAGGGTACCTAACCTATTCCTTCTTATGTCAATTAGGCATTATGTGACAGAGGTACTCCCAGCCATTCTACTACATATTCCAAATGCTAACCAGTGATATTTCTCCAAATGACAGTCCTCTGTCGCTATTTCATGCTATTTGGAAGATAATGACTCATTAGCTATGAGCCAATTATTATAACTTATTATGTACAGGGATACCGCTGATGGCTCCCCTGTGACCTCTCCTTCTTCCTTATAAACGACATGATGCAACAGAAAGAAAGCATACATGTTATTTCTGTGACCTAATGTAAAAGTATAAAAGTACCAACCAATAAACCAATAAAGGCTTGACATAACGTGGCATTATGACTCTTCAAATTCACGTTGTGGGTCGTCGTCTTGTATTTATTTGAATCGATTTATTTATCAATTGTTTCCATTGGGAATGTGATTTAATATATTTGATATTTGTAATTCTCAATACTGGACGCCTGTAATAGGATTAGGAAAGTTATATTAATAATTTAATTGCGCTAATGAACAATGAACATAATACGAAATATATATTATCTTCAGTATAACTATACGGAACTTAAACTGAGGTCGTGAAACAGGCCCTTACTTATGATGATATTTAACATTGTTTTGTTAATTGTAATAATAATATATCTTTTAAAAAATAAAACAATAACTTTGTTTACATCACTTTTATTTATACTTTAGCCAATTATATTATATTCAGTATAATTATACTGCCCTAACTAAGCTACGGTAGTAGCGAAACCCGGTTGGCTAAAGTATAAATAATATGATGTAAACAAAGTTATTGTTTTATTTTTTAAATTATAATGTCACATCACCAAGTTAACGCTTCCTATGAAAATAAATTATATATCTGATTGGTGCGTGCATTGTTCATTTGTTTGGCAGACGGAGCAGGAGGAGGGAGTGGAGTGGGAGGGGGAGGCGTGGCGCTGCTGGGAGGGGAGGGGGAGGGGGGCCTGCCCACGTGGCCCCTCCCCCACCAGCCGCCGCCCCCCGCCGCCTGGCAGTACCCCCGTGAGTATATTACCATTACACATTCCTGACATTACACTCATTGCATTATTAGCTTTACAAATGAGTAATGCGCTATTTTATGTACCTACCTATTTGTATCAAACTTTGCATCAAAGAGATTTCATAATCAAATGTGCCACCGGAATTTTCAGATGAATTAGTAAGTACATGTAGGAGAAGGGGGGGGGGGGATAATAAATAATAGAGAATAATATAAGAAAACGGCTTTTAACATAGAACCTCAGTTTCGAGGTCGGAATAACAGAAGAGAATGTATGAGACGTTGTATGAAAGTGAATGAAGCAAGAAGTGTATGCCAAGATCGAGTTGTCTGGCGGTCCGTCCTCTCTGCCTACCCCTTCGGGGAAACGGCGTGATGGTTAGTTAGTTAGTTAGTTACCTCAGTTTCGAAAACGTCAATTTTTCCACTTTGCGCGCAAAGTAGGGCAAAATGGAAACGTCGGAAGGACAAAGTGGAAACCTGACTGGCAAAGGTTAATACAGAACATAATAGTATGATTTCTCTAATGGGGTTGGCAATTGACGCAAGTAAATTGTCCATCGTCAATATCGATGCATAGTTCATGTGCCCATTCTTGGCAAACATTATACTGAATCCATTCTTCAGTTGGAATAGTTCTTTGCAAAACATGCAAAGTGTCAAATTTTCTTGTTTTGATGTGTCGGGCTGAGATTGAAAATTAATTCTTACTTTCACCGTTTCCCCTTGAGATAATCTTTTTTCCCATTTCTTGACAATTTTTTGGTTTTTATTAATTTTCTTTTTCTGTTGTGTTTTCTCATTTTTTTGTATTTCTACATTCTCCATCCTATCCTGGATTTTTTTTCTTTTTGACGACATTTTCTTCCAGCCTGTTAGAATTTCCGATTTTTTTCGTACAGAGTCTAATTTTCACATGACGATGCAGCGTCCTAAGAGGTATGCAATTTTTTTTTGATGCAGCAGATAGGGAAGAAATCTTCGATTTTTCCATGGCTCTCCTCGTGTTTTCTTCACTCCATGAAGCCTGATTGCATCGTTTGATATATTTATGTACCATCTGAAAAAAATAAATTATTATTACATGGCTATTAAAGTAAAACAGGTTTAAGAAATCATGAGCCCGGGTAAACTGGAAAGGTTTCCACTTTGCCCAAATGCTGTGAAATGAAAAGAAAAATAATATCAGGTTGGGGAAAAAGTAATTTCGTATTTCGCGCCCTTTTTTTTCAACTAAGTACATCTCATTCATTATTGGTCACATCGGATCATATAATACGGCGTTGTAAAGGTGTGAGTGTATACTACAAACGCTTGTTTGACAGTATTGCGCTTGGTCGCTTCAGTCGTGAACTATCGTCCGTCGAGTACGGAGGTCTCAAAGGAAGAAATTCGCCATATTTTTAATTTTTACTACCTGAAAGAGAAAAACGCGTCGAAAGCGACCAAAAAAAAATTGCGATGTATATGGAGCCGATACTCTTTCGATTCGTGCTGAACAACCGTGGTTTATGCGATTTCGTTCTGGTGTAGTGGGGGTGAATGATGCACCACGCTCTTGCAGGCCTGTCGTCGAAAATGTCGATAAAATCATGGAAAATATCGAGATAGACTGTCATGTTAGCAGTCGTAGCATCGCCCAGGAGCTGAACATCAATTATAAAACCGTTGTGAACCATTTGCAGAAGGCTGGATTAAAAAAGGTCGATGTTTGGGTGCCACTTAAGCTGATCTAAAAAAACCTCATGGATCGAATTTCCATCTGCGAATCGCTGCTGAATCGCAACAAAATCGACCCATATCTGAAGCGGATGGTGATGAAAAGTGGGTCAATTACGACAATGTCAAGCAACAGAGATCGTGGTTGAAAGCCAACAAAGCGGCCCAGACCGTGGCCAAGCCAGGACTGACGGAAGGTGTTGCTGTGTGTTTGGTGGATTGGCAGGGAATACTCTACTATGAGCTGCTCCCCCAGGCCAAACGCTCAATTCTGCCCTCTACTGTGAACAACTCGACTGTTTAAAGTTGGCGATCGAACAGAAGCGGCCAGCATTAGTGAATAGGAGAGGAATCGTGTGTCATCAGGACAACCCCAGGCCGCACACATCTTTGATGACGCGCCAGAAGTTCCGAGAGCTCGGATGGGAAGTTCTTATGTATCCACCCTATAGTCCGAACCTGGCAGCAGGTGACTACCACCTGTTCCTGTCTATGGCCAACGCGCTTGGGGGTACAAATTTGGCCTCAAGAGAGGACTGTGAAAATTGGTTGTCCGAGTCTTTTGGCAATAGGGAGAAGGCCTTCTATGAAATGGACATTATGAAGTTGGATTCTCGTTGGCAACAAATTATCGAACAGAACGGCGCATATTTGACTTAAATCGGATGATTGCAACACTTTTTATGAAGCGTTGAAATAAAGCGAAAAATACGAAATGACTTTTTCCCCAACCTAATATATAAAAAAATCATATTTCAATATCACAGACGAATTAAAATAACGTTGAACAATACTTACATGCAATACAATAAAAAATAGCAAATAACAAAATCCTCACCTTTCAATGAAAAATCAACCGTTGAAGTTTGAATGTTTTCGTAAGGAATCTGCACAAATTGATTACGCTCATGTATCACGCTCGGTCACCGCAGCTGTACTAAATTTCTTCGGGATCACAAGGAAGATGCGTGCCTTGCCATGAATGAGCGCGTCGGGGGGGAAGTTGGTATTTTTTGTTTTATGTGAACTTTCCGCTTTGCCCGCCCCTTCCACTTTGCCCTCCCTTACCCTAATAGAATTACGATCCTATTAAGGCCCGGTTCTTTCAATCATTGTATCAATCTGATATGGTTAAAATTAATGGTTGTTTGCTCCAGAGTCACCCCGGCGCCTATCACCAACATTTGGAACAAAGTTTTTATTTTATTTTTATGCGAATACCCCACAAGAGTCCCAACTTATCCCAACCGCCTGGAGCCAATGAGACTATGGCATCCCCAACTGGGGAATGTTGTGAGGCTGAAAGTAGTGGGGAGGGGAAGAGGAAGGTGGGGAAATACCTGGCTATTCAGATCTGGTCACCAAACACGGCTAAAGTCAACGTTTCAATTTTGAATGCTGGTCTTTCACTAGGGCGATACTGAAGGGTATCTTCCACTCTGGAACGTGCGCAAATATAATATATATTTTTATTATTTTTAATGAATTGATTGTGAAATAACACAAATTAATTAAATAAAATTTGTTTGCGCACGCCTGGATTTGAACCCGCGACCTTCGGATTCGTAGTCGAGAGCCTCACCCCTCGACCACGGAGGCCGTCAAACATTCCAAAACGGTAAATGTGAAGTTTAGGATAAATTAATTACCACCGCTTTAAGTTCGATTCACATTTACCGGCACCGCGTTGTGCAGACACGTACAGTGGCAGGCACGGCATAGAAGGGAGTATTCACATTTCACTGTCCGTGAATGTGTTCATAGATAATGTAAGCAACTAATTTTGCTGAGCCTGTCACCTGTCTGCACTGCGCGGTGCTGGTAGACGTGAATCAACCTTAACTGTTTTAATGTCGCGAGTGGCCCGCTTTCTGAAAATGCGTAGTGCAATTTTTGGGAATAGATTAAAGACAATTAATTATTAGACCTTTAGATGTTTTGTGTACTGGTTTGGGTAACCGGGACAGGGGACCAAAAACCAGTACGAATGGTGGTCCACAGTGGCGTGGAGTTCATAAAGGCTAAGAAAAACGAACCATTAAAATAGGCTTAGGTAGGCAATGGTCAAGAAAGTCTGTTAGCTGAGAGTGGTGATTTCACTTTATCCATGTTATCCCTTATGTTGTAATCAGTGTTGAAACCTTGTTAAGTATAATCCTAATCAACAGGTTAGATCCAGCAGCTTAAGTATTCTTTGCGAAAACTTGCGCGAAGTGTGTCGTGTGGGGTAATTTTTTTTTTAATATTAGTTAGTTATAACACTTGACTCTTGAGTGTGTAGGGCGCCCTCGTGGCTGCCGGCGGCTTTTTATAATCGCTCCTAGTTTATCTTGGAAATATTGGGAAGTTCTTAATTTTTCTGGTGTAAAAATAGCGTAAAATAACCGCAATAATTTTTAGGTTACATTTATAAAAATTACATAATTTTAGTGCTGCCCTCTCGGGCTTAAATCAAGTTTATAATAAAAACCCAGATATTTTAAGTTGAAATCTGCTGCGTTCTTCTGAATTAACGCATCGGGCATCGGTCACCGGTCGTAGGTCCTCGCCACATGTACTAGTGAAGTATCAAAAGTGAGTGATTTACACCGGGTATTCGGGCTAGGGTGGTTGTAAAAAATATTGTACACAACCGCGAAGTGCCCGACCAGGGGCTGCTCTACGACCTGCTGTGGACCTATCCCGAGAAGGACTCCGCCGGCTGGGGCGAGAATGAGCTTCAACTTCACCTTCAGCATTGAGATAATAGCCAAGTTCCTCAACAAGCACGACTTTGACCTGATCTGCCGGGTCCATCAGGTGGTAGAAGACGGGTATGAGTTATTTGCCAAGAGGTAACTGGTCACCCACTTCTCGGCGCCCAACTACTGCGGGGAATTCGATAATGCAGGTGCAATGATGTCAGTGGACGACACGCTGAAGTGCTCCTTCCAGATCCTGAAGCTGGCCGACAAGCGCCACCTGGCGTACGTGCAGACCAACACCAACCGTCCTGTCACGCCGCCCAAGGGCGTCAATAAGACAAATAAGATCTGAGATGGATCAGTCCCCCCGGCCCCCGTCCTCCCCCGCCGCTCACCCTTTCAAGAGTATTCTGTGTTATTTATCCTAAAAATATATGGATAATAATTCATTGTCTTAGCTTAAATACATTATTGAATATAATGGAAACAATCACTCTGTCATTTTTATTAGCGTCTTGCAATATATCGTAAGGAATAAATACAGTTAGCTTCTTTTTTTCTCAATTTAACATGTATGGAAACTTAGAGCAAGCTGTATTAGTTTTGATAATTTAACCGCATCTCTTTATATGGTCTATAAATAATGTGTAATGATAGCCTGTCCAAAAAGAGAAAATATATGTAAAAAAAAATTAATACATAAAAAAAACTTCATAGAATAGATGTAATATAAGAATAGGAAGTAATATTTGTAAAGCGCCCTTGAGGTGATTTTTCACAAAAACGGCTGTATAAAAATCATCCGATAATTATTATATGTTTTTTTCTACTGCCTACCTTGATTACAAACCCTGTGCACGCTATTGCTACATGCTATGTGTAATTTTTTGCGCATAAAATCGGAAAGTTGTAAGTTTTTCGAATGGAAATTTTAGCAAAAAACGGTAACTACGCCGGTCTAAAAGAAACTAAGCACGTCAAAATCCCACTTTGTTTCTCGAATATACTTATGGACAAGAGTTCCTAACCTTTTTGAGGTTGGGAACTATTTTTTCATGGCAATCGAGTTTTGATAAGAATTAAAGTAAAGACAAACAATGCTGCACAGGAAGGGTCCCTTACTTTGATCACTAACCCTTATATTGCACGTCATCTGATTTCAGTTGCACAGATTCAAAGGCCTAATTCCGTACGTAGGTACCGAGTACACATTTTAATATATCTTAAAACTCAAAATATGTTGGTATGTTAGTGAATATTTAAAGCTTAAGGATGTATTGAAAGTAATTAGTCATTACAATACAGAAATTGAGCCCTTGGTCTTCCCGTAGTTTGCCAGTTTTTAAAAAATCCTCCGATTTCGTCAATACGTAACCACCCGGCCAACCGACCGTTTGTGAATGTATTGACACGGTGACCATAATGTTGTACTAATTTATCGAATTGTTTAGAGAATACGGATTTAACAATTTTCTTTTTCTTTTTATCGTACAGCATTCGTACGATTGTGTTTTTAAAACTTTTACAGACCATAAAATTCGGTTTATGTTCTATGAACTTATTCGTGTAATATTTTTTCTGCGGTGTTTATTTAAAATCTACCGCTTATGAAAATGGAAAAACACAGCGGTTACAAATATAGTGAAAATAATTTAGCCTTTAGTGATTTTTTTTTCAATAAAACTATTTCCAAATTTCATAGTCGTAATTTCACAATTCACGTAAATTTCACAATCGATTAAAATTTGCTTCGCGACCGACCGGTTGGGAACCCTTGGTTTATGATATCTCATATTCAGCAACCTGTATATCAACATAGAAATAATCCATTTATTATTATTATTATAATGAACGTACCTGACAAACTGTAACCAGCGATTCCTGACATTATTTGGAGTAAAAATAGCAAAGTAATTTTGGACTCCAGAGAAATTTTGAAACACCCTGTAAAGGTAGATACATCATCATTATTTAAAAAAAAACAACCGCCACAACAGTAATATTATTTTAAGTTTTATCTATTCTCGAATATCACACCGAACGACATCTATGACTTTTCGTCGTAAACAAAGAAAGCGTGAGGTAATTATGAAACTGAGCTAACTGTAAAGAAATAATATTGGTTTAAGAGACAACGCTATACAATGGATTAAACCTAGCTAAACAACCGCCCCCAACTTGATAGATTTAATAATACGTATAGATACTTCAGATGTTGGTATCCCCCAAGGTACTGTACAGGGACCAGTGTTATTTACTATATACATATATGTAAACGAGATCTTTTCTCAATCAATATACGGTCAAATTATTTCATATGCTGACTACACGGTTCTCATAAAGTGAAAAAAACTCGGAAAGAGCAAAATAAAAAGCCGCCGAGGACATAAATGCAATTAAGATTTTATTGATACTAACCCACAATTCAATAGCGATACTATCTTGGTTATTCCTTTTACTATACGAACGAATGACCTCCCAAAAGATTTTCACATAATAATTCCACTCAAAATATAGCTCACAACAATCACTCGGTGATGTGCACTTATCTGATTTTCACGATTTGACAACATGTTTTTATGTTGGCTTTGTGCAATATAGTCGTGAATGATGAATACTTGGAGCAGGTCGATGAGTTTGTATATTTGGGAAGTATGTTTTGAGAGATGGAAAGTCTGATAGGGATATTGAAAGAAGGGTGAATGCAGGAAACACCGTTAACGGAGGAGTGAATGCGGTTGAAGCTAACAATAAGTTGTCCAAAGAAGCGAAGCTAGCAGTCCACAATGGAGTACTGATATATGGCAGTGAGGCATGGAATTGGCAGAGGCAGGATGAAAGTAAACTGAATGCCGTAGAAATGAGTGGCGAATGTGTGGTAAAACCATGTATGCGAGGCTGATTTAAGCGTGTTGAGTAAGATTAAGAAAGGGACGCTCAGATGGTTTGGGCATGTAGAGCGAATGAACGAAGAAAGGAGTGCAAGAAGAATATATGTTGGGAATGCGAATGGAAGAAGAAGCCGTGGATGCCCGAGGAAGACATGGCACGATCAAGTGAATCACATACTTGAGTCGGGCCATGTCAGAAGTCGGAATAATAGAAGAGAATGTATGAGACGATGTATGAATGTGAATGAAGCAAGAAGTGTATGCCAAGGTCGAGTTGTTTGGCGGTTCCTTCCTTTCTGCCTACCCCTGCGGGGAAACGGCGTGATGGTTAGTTAGTTTCATATTATGGAAACAAACATAAACTTCCCTACTTTCTCGAGGAATCACGAAAGTCGACAACAATCAGTGCACGCCACTGTCATAGAATCCACCCATATAAAACTATATCTAATAGTATCTTCACACGACTGGTTTGCCCTATACTAACTGAAGCCACCGCGTCAAAAGGCTCAGCCTTCCGACCTTCCTTTCCTTAAGTCAAGCTCATTGTTCAATCCCTTCACACATGTTTTCCTTAAAACGGCATGCAAATCAGATGTGTGTGGGGCGGCGGCGGAGTCAGGTGATAAATTAATTATACTTTTTGTGAAAGAACTTTTACGTAAACGGAAGTGTAGATTAAAAAAAGTTTCTGAAGTGGATTTAAAAAAATTCTCTTCGACGTTTTTATATCATTTTTAATTCGTCTACTAAAACCAAGACAGGCTTTTTTTATGTGTTTACTAGAAATAATCGTAAATGGACTCCTAAAATATGTAATATTCCTTATTTACCCAACCTACTAAAATTTAATTAATGATCAAATTTACAAATCAATGAAACGTTTTTGTCCAGCAACACAAATGAATAGGGAACTGAATGCAGTCATAGTCAGTATTGAGAATCTATAATGTCAACGAAGCAACTCTAGAGGAGAACCAGTTCCCAGGAGTCGGCAGTCGGCAGTCGGCAGTAAGGCCTTATTACAAGCAGCACAATGAGAAAACTGTGGCATATGTATGTATTTCCTGTAAAAATGACGACATGCTGCTTAAAAATAATAAATTTTAGTTTCGTTTAGAAGTTAACGTTTATTTTTATTTCCCTGCACTATTAATGACTCCATCATGTCGTCAGCGCGCACAACACACACATGTCATGCTGAAATGATCATCTGTTTCCTGTTCAAATTGAAACACGCGCCTACTTGACGGATGTGCCCCGCCCCTTTCACGCCCCTCGTCCGACGCCCCGCCCCTAGCAACCGGCGGCCAATCACAGGCCGGCCTCTCCGGGAGGCAGAGGAGAACTGCACTTTAGGCCACGCCCAATTTAGATTTTTAGATTTTATGCTTCGTGGAATAAATTATTATGGCTGTTTTTGTGCGGTGTTTTTTTTGTTCGTGTTCATTATTAAATAAATCGTTTTTTCATTGCAATTTTTTTTATTGTCCCGTTGGGTATTTATGCTTATGGCGGTGAGCTATGGCAGCATCTGCGTTACGTCGCGATACTTTACCGGTCTTCCTACGAGATTGTACAATAATTTATTATAGTCGCGTCAGAATGGCGAAACTGGACTCGGAGAGATTAGAGTTGTTCCCTCACGGCTTAAAAATGTTTTCGTGGGTTGATATAAAATCACCGGTTTATGAACACATCATGACAGTTTATTGAAGATTGGTCAAGGTCGCACATTTGTTAATCCAAGAGAAGGTTGATGGGAGGCGAAATAGACGACTGACGAAACTTACCTCGGTGCGAGTGAAGTTCTTCTGCAATTATATGCAGTGGTGCATGGTGCACTAGTACCTGTACCTACTGCTTTTTGTGAAAATTAAGAAATTGTTCTTTCTTATAAATTACCTCCCCGTTGCCAAGAGGGGTAGTCAAATTACCAGAGAAATAATAGACTGGACTTCCTTATTAGAAGTGCGTCTTAAAATGGATCCCGTTTAGTATTAGGCCTGGGTTTCGTATGTTTCTGAAAAATACTGAATTATTTTAGATTCGAACGCAAGAAATGATAGAAAGAAAATACAGCCACAATGTTCATACTGTGCAAAAACATAAGCACAATCTCTGAAGGGGCGCCGAAATTATTCCTCTAATAATGTTTTAATTATCTGTAATGTCTTACACGGTATAATTATGTATTCTATTGCGCTGGCAGCATTACAGCCCGTAGCTAGGTTTCTAGGGCGCCGAAGTGTGCGCTGAACGATCCCCAAAAAATGTAAGTAAAAAGATTTTGTCACGGAATTTTTTTACGAATTGCTGATTAAGCGTAGAGCCTGTTTTTCTATGAATTATTTTCGTGTGTCTTAGGCCATATACGCCGCGTTGCGCAGCCAACAGCCAATTAGAAGTCTGAACTTTTGTTCCTAGCGGTGAAATGACTCAGTTAGAGATGGTCAATATTCCTGTACCCATTAAATTGTCCCAGTGACTTTGCGGTTACTGGATTTAGGAACTGGCTTGAGGAATGCTTTTGGGTTTTGTTTTTTAATTATATAAAATAAAGCTAAAATATCGTACATGAAATATCCACTATTGGCAACTGGTTTAAAAAGGGAACTGGAATAATGACAGGTTTCTCTTTATCTTCCTGTAGTTGTAGTTTATCGCAGTGATAGTGACGTTCATTTCAGATATCAATCGTTTGTGATACGATACGTCATCTGTCGAACGGTTTTATCTTTTTATGTTATACGATAATAGATTCTGGAGAAAGTTGCTTTAGAACTCATTATCTCATGGAACTACTCTACAATCCCACGCTAGCTGATATGGTAGGTACCTTCTACTAGCCAAAACTCAACTTAAAAACCTTGCCTTGTTGTGAATATTGTGTTTCCAAATATTGATATAGGCGGTGGTAATTCTAGAAACAACTGAATGTTCGTAGGTTTTAGCTAAATATACATGCAGATTGCAGGTATACCCACCAGTACTAACTACCACGGATGATACACGAAATAATCGGCCCTTAGATAGTCTTGAGTTGAATCCAACGCAAACGAGTTTTAATTTGAAAAGATTGTAAAACCGGCCTGTGCTGAATTGTAAACTGTATTTTTTTGTTTGTTTGAGGAAGAACCTTCTTTATTCATTCATTGAACTATGGCCTGAGACTTCAAAACGAATATCAAATGCAGTTCCAAAGTTTAAACAAACCATAAAACAACTACGAGTAAAGGGAACCTTTGCAAAAAATCGAACTAGAGTTTGATATTCGCTTGGCTATAGGCAGGCATCTACTTCTAATTAACTAACTAACCATCACGCCGTTTTTCCGCAAGGATAGGCAGGGAGGACGGACCGCCAAACAACACTTCTTGCTTCATTCACTTTCATACAACGTCTCATACATTCTCTTCTGTTATTCCGACTTCTGACATGGCCCGTCTCAAGTATTTGATTAACTTGATCGTGCCACGTCTTCCTTGGACGTCCCCGGCTTCTTCTTCCATTCACATTAGCGTCATATATTCTCCTTACACTCCTTTCTTCATTCATTCGCTCTACATGCCCAAACCATCTAAGCTTCCCTTTCTTAATCTTGCTCACTGCGCTTACATCAGCCTTGCATTCTTTACGAATCTCAACATTTTTCACTCGATCATACATGATTTTACCGTGTCTCACTCATACTTTTGTCAGTTGGAGAATATGAGAGCGCGCATACCTGTTAATAATGGTAATGATAATATCGGTCTTATGCCGGATGCCTCGATTACGACGGTTTCATATAGTTCAACTCGATATGAATCAAATTAATTTTGAATAGTTAAAATTCCACAGTTTAATAAATTTTGTAATGTTTCTTTCCATTTTAGTTATTTTTTGTAGAGATGAGTTTCAGAAATACTATTCGTACACATTTCCACATTTTAACTATCCAAACAACTTGTTGCTGGAACTATCATGATACGTCTGATGTATATTTTTTGAAAATCTCCTTGCAACCTCGACAAAATATATATTGAAAACGTTATTCCAAAGTTGTTTCATCGTACTATTCGGCGCTTCTGCACTGGAATTTTAGGTAGTCTCTCGAAAATATCTTCACCGGTTTTCAAACTGAAACTAACCAACTAACCATCACGCCGTTTCCCCGCAGGGGTAGACCGCCAAACACCCCGATCTTGGCATACACTTCTTGCTTCATTCACATTCATACATCGTCTCATACATTCTCTTCTATTATTCCGACTTCTGACATGGCCCGACTCAAGTATTTGATTCACTCGATCGTGCCATGTCTTCCTCGGGCGTCCCCGGCTTCTTCTTCCATTCACAATCGCGCCATATATTCTCCTTACACTCCTTTATTCGTTCATTCGCTCTACACGCCCAAACCATCTAAGCGTCCTTTTCTTAATCTCACTCATTACTTGCCTTGCATTCTTTACGAATCTCAACATTTTTCACACGATTATACGTGGTTTTACCACACATTCGCCTCGGAGATCTCATTTCTACACCATTTTTTTAAATCTTTCTTTTTATCTTTTTAAAAAGAAAGACAAATATTTCCTGGTTACGAATAAACTGACAATATTTGAAAATATCCTACTACCATCACAGTTAGCGGAAGATGTTGCTTGTGTCGTAATGGAGGACTTAGCCAGCCGAGGAATTGAACTCACGACGCCTGGGTGAGATCCAAACGCGATGCCAACTCAGCCACTGACCGGTCTACTTTCTTCCTTCCTCTGCCAGTCCCATGCCTCACTGCCATTCATCAGGGTTGGTATCAGCACTCCATTGTGGACTGCTACCTTCGCTTCTTTGGATAACTTTTTGTTAGCGCCACTTCTACTTACCAAATAGAATTTGCAAGCGATAGGAATATTGGGTTCTGCTGCCGAGAGCTCCGTTATAATATCTTTTGATACATGCGTCGTTTACGAAATAAAGCGACATGTTCCAATGGCCAATGGAGCTATCAGCGATATGAATTTAGTTGCATTCAGACCATAGTCGTTTGACATAACTTTATTTTGAAGCCGGACTTTGACTGTTGGCCAATAGCAGCACTAGTGACAATAATGGCAACCTTTTTAGTGGGTGTCTCCTCATACTCGCAGGTATGCTTATGAGTAGAAAAGCCCCACAATGGACTTTAGCGGACTTGACTGCATGCGATCTGGAGCGGCGTGCAGTCTAAGGGGAAAGCCTATTGGCTGGCTATAAAATACTCCGGGTTGGACTTGTTAGCGCTTATCTTGGCTATAAAGAATTCGCTATCTATGGCGCCTAGACTTTCGAAGTCAGTTATTGTACCTATTGTATATAAATAAGATATCTAAATAAACCTCAATAATATAACAAAATTTCCAATTCTGCTTTATATGCATCTGTTCTGCACACTCGGCAAGACTAGTCGAAAGGGTCCGCTGCCCGTGCGCTAGAATCTGCTAGACACGCTCGCCTCTCCTCGGAATGAATGTGCCTAAACCAAAGTCTCACCATTGTATTCTTATTTTCAGCACAAATGGCGGTTGAATCCTGCATCGGAGGAGGTCTCCAACTGGTCCGTGACCCCAGCTCCGGAGGTCTCCAGTTGGTCCGAGACCCCGGCTCTTCCATCCAGCTGATGCGCGACCCAAACTCTAACGGCCTGCAACTGATGCGAGATCCCAACTCAAACAGTCTTCAGCTGATGCGAGATCCTAACTCAAATGGCCTCCAGTTGATGCGCGATCCAAATTCAAATAGTCTTCAATTGATGCGCGATCCAAATTCAAATAGTCTTCAATTGATGAGGGATCCGAATTCTTCTGGCATCCAGCTGCTGAGAGATCCGGCGTCTTCGGGGCTGCAACTGGTGAGGGACCCGGCCAGCGGCGCCCTGCTGCTATTGCCCCCCGCCTACCTTCAGCCCCAGGCCCCCGTGCCGCCCCCTGCGCCCATGCAGCCGCAACACATGCATGATATGTGGCAAGGTAAATGTTTATTTGTTTTATTAAATTTACCTCTATGAAATGACTTATCAAGTTTTCTACATATTTTTGTGGGTGAGCTGGAAAGTGGAAAACATCTGCTTATGATTACTTTCTTTCCAGAACAATTCCAGCAAGCTGTGGTATGGGGCGGATATAGCGGTGTCGGAACCGGAGTTCTGCTGCCCCCTATGCCCCCTCCCCTGCCTTCCCTGCAGCTGCTGGGCGCTGAGCTGCTCACCGCTTCCACCACTCTGCATCACCACACCACCCACCAGACACACCACAGCACCCGTCTGGTGGCCCTGTCTGCAGAGCCCAAACCCAGACCCCCCCAGCCTCCCCCCCCGCAACACTCGCAACATCCCCAACACCCCCGGGACCAGGGCTTCCTGCTCTACCAGTTGGACTGCAGGGATCGTCCCAACTCCCCGGGAACCCCCCCTCCACCCATCCCTCCAGATGTACAAGACGCGTCCAACCAAACTGATACTCCAACACCTAGTGAAGAAGAAGAGCTCAATTCCAACCATGCCGCAGAATGCGCATCCGAAGACATTAAACATATCATCATTCCACGATCCATGCAACAGCATGATCACAACATGGACACCATCAGAATCACAACCGGAGATAATAACATAAGAATAACTAGTGGAGACAATAATATCCAAATCACACCAATGCTCTACTCCGATTCTGCAGTGCAGACCAAGAGAGAACCCAAGACCCCGGGCATTGAACATTTTATTTCTCTACCCGAGCCGGCGGTTGAGGCTCCTGCTGCTGTTGAAGTTAATACGGATTATGGTGATAATGGTTCACAATGCCACTCAACTCTTCAAGAAGAGTCTTCTTCTGCTAGTGCTGAAGAAACTGAAGGAGTTGGCGAGTTCAATGGTGCTCCACCAGTTGTTGCAGAGCCCGAACCTCAGATACAATCTGATTCCAATTTGATTGTAGCTATAGATGTTACGGCAGACCCTATTAGTAATGAGCTGCAAATATCTGTATCTGAAAATTACCAAAAACCAGATTCTCCTCCTCAAATTAAGGTGGTTGAAGTAATACAACTTCAAAAACCAACGATACAAGTTGATTTGAGTGGCTTAGAACTGCTGTCGAATAGCATTGAGCAGTTTGAAACACGGGCAAAAAATATGGAGTCTTCTCCATCCAAAATCCAACCACTTCTCCACATGCCCAGTCTTATAGACCATGTCACTCCCACATCTTCGCTGAGTGTCGATGTTAAAAACTCCCTCCATCCTCCACCAGTGATCATAATCAAAACTTCTCCCAAATCTCCGAAACCTGCCACAGAAATGGACAACTCTCATTTCAACTTCCCCCCCTCTAAATCTTTCCAATCCAATATCTGTGATGAGAATAATTCTCTGGGCGGCCTGGGCCTGCTGTGTGCGCTGGCTGAACAGAGGTTTATGGAGGAAGAGGAAGAAAGGAGGAGTGAACACGGTTCAGGTTCTGCCGCTAGTACAAATGAAGAAAATACTCAGGAAGCAATGGTTCTTCCAAATATCAAAATTGAAAAACAGGACAAATTCTACACTGGCAACTTTGTGAAAGCAAAAGATGAATTTTCAAAAAATAAGCAGGAAAGTGGTCAACCAAAATCTAATCAGTTTCGGAAAACATCCTCAGATCAAAGGCGAACATCTTTGGAGCAAAGTTTTAAGAAAGAATTTGAAACAGCAAAACAGAAATATTTTGACAAGGAAGAGAAAGAGCGATTTAATAATTATGATAATTATAAAGACTTTCTCTCCGCAATGCGAACATCAGCGGAAAGAAAATCCTTCGACAAACAGAAAAAAGACTTAAATCATGACAACAGAATATTGGATAAACCAAGGATATCAGAAAGATCAAGAACTTGTTCAACGTCTACCATGGACACTTCTGATTTAATTGAATCGTTGGATAAAAGTTATATGAAGTTTGGGAAATGTGATTGCAAAGATCCTGAGAATCACACGTGCAAAGAACGTGCCAAGTGGCTCAGTTCAATGAATGACATGGAGCGAGATATGATTGTGCGACTGGCTGACTTAAAGAGGCAGTACAAGGAGAAGCAAAGAGAGTTAAGCAAATTAAGTCCTATCAAAAAGAGTCCAGAAGATCCGTTCAAGAGAGGGCCAGGAAGGCCGAGGAAGAAGTCTGCTACTTCTGACAGAGCCGGCTCTCCAAATACTGAAGTTCCCCATTCTTTGGGCTTCAGACTTAAGCCGGCAGCTGGTATTTTCACATCCTCGTTTAGTTCTTACTCTCCTAGTGAAACCTCTCCAAAGGCAGCAGAGAGAATTCCTACCTTAGTGAAACTGTCAGAAGACGAGAACAGTAATCTCAATGATAGCCGGGAGAATCACAGAAGTGTATCTCCTATTGCCGATAGTAATAGTAGTCAATCTTCTATCACCAATTTAAGTTCATCAAAAAAGCGAAAAGTTGGAAGACCCAAAAAACTACTATCTACTCCGGGATCTCGTATAGCCACTGAAACAATAGTTGCTAAAAAGCCAAAGTCTAAAAGCAGTCTTGTGGGCTACCTCCTGGCGGCCAAGAGTAGACTCAACTTACCCACTAGCAAAGGAGGAATTATTTATTCCAAAACGAATCCACCCCGACCTTGTGAAGACGATAATTCCAGCAAGAAAATAAGTACCAAGAATTACAAAGGCTTGAAGTTGAAAACAAATCTAAAACCTTCAGAAAATAATTGTTACTCGAGTCCTGCGAGTTCTATCTCGGAATACAAATATCCAGTTGGGTATGATGTGAAACAAAAATATGCCTCCCTGCTGAGCAGTGATACTAACACTGGAAGCAAAATGAGGCCGAAGCTGAAAGCTGAACCAAAACTGAAAGAATATTCGGAAGAAGATGACGTGAATAACGATTGGTGTGGCTCTCAATCTAACCTCACAGATGTCAAATCCCAGAGTTCGTCAATGGAAAGTTTGCAAGAAGTGCATCTAAAAAATAAACTAAAAACAGATCAGCTGGCTCTCAAGCATAAGAAAATTGTTATTCCTAAATCAGCCGGTGTTAAGAAAAAAAGAGACCTGAAGGTCTTGTATGAGTCCAGTGATAGCGAGGTTGAGAAAACTCCCAAGAAGAGGAGAATGAGCAAACATGTTGACCCTAAAACTCCTCCTGCAAGCAAAGCCAACATTGCAATTAAACTTACAAAACCTGAGAAAAGTGTTAAAAAGAGGATGGACTTCAAAGATGACTATGATGCAAGCAACAGTGAGAATGAGGAACAAACCAAGAATAAGAAAGCTACTTCTGAAGTTATTGTGGCTAAAGTTGAAACTGCAGATGTTCTGGTAAAGACAGTTGATAGAGGACGTTGCACCCTGGCTTTGGATGATTTAGGAGGAGATGTCAGAGTGTTGACTGCCATGGGGGGGCTATTCTATGCAGGAAGTTTGAGGGCCGTAAGAGCTCCAGATGTATACGCAGTGACACTGGATGGGGAACGAGGAAATCGACCACACATTCTGTCCAGAGAAGAGGCCCTTCGTGATGCTGTAAGTAACTTGTTTTTATTTAGTTTATTGCTTAATGCAATATGTATATTGTATTTGAAATCAAAAGCATACATTTGACGATTAATTACCTTTCACCAGATCTTGGAAGTCCTACCGGCATCTACATCGGAGCTGTTTCCTGGCACCAGACTGTGCGCCTACTGGTCCCAACAGTACCGCTGCCTATACCCGGGAACGGTGGCTGAACCCTCAACACCGGACCCCCTCACTGATCACAAGTTTGTGTCTGTGGAGTTTGATGACGGAGACTCGGGCAGGATAGCTCTTGAAGACATCAGACTGCTGCAGCCAGATTATCCCATTGTTGGTAAGTTGAAGTATTCACAATTGAAAACATTCAAGATTTTTCTGTACATAAATGTTACAAGAGTTCACATGCATGTGTTGCTTCCTTTCAGAATATGATTTGAACCCATTGCTGACATTGAGTAAGAGACGTCGCCAAACCAGTGTCAACAGTGCAGAAGACAAAAAGGGAAATACTTCAATTAGCTCTACAACATCTTCAGAACTAAATAATTCCATTCATCCGCTACCCAAGATTGGATCTGGACTTGACACATTCGTATCCACTTCGGAGCAATCACAACTTGAAGCCGAGTTCAGTCACAGAGAAAGGAAGAGACTGAAGAAACACAAAAAGGAAAAGCTAAAGAAAATGCTATCTAGAAGTGGAGATGAGAACTCAAATGTTGAAGACTTCATCAGAAAAAAAAAGAAAAAGCACAAGTGTTGCGACGACCACTGCAAACACAGGAAACATCATAAAAAACACCACAGGAAGCATAAGAGGCATCACCACTCCAGTTCCAAAGAACATTCCGGTTCTTCCAGTGAGGATCCAACCAGGAGTGCCATGCTTGCAACTGCATTCGATAAGTCCCCGTTTTTTGCAATCAAAGATGTCAGTGTTGATCTATCCAGTTCTATGGATGTCGGTGTTTCATCTAAGACTCCTGCCGAAGAAGTTACTCCCAAGGCAGGAAGTAACAAAAATGTCGTAAAGAAGAAACCTACCAAGGTATTGAAGAGACCTCTGCTAAATAAATCAATGAAAATCAACAAAGGCAAAAAGATAACTGTTACTGACGTTGTGGAGCAGAATGGGTGTCTAGAGTTTGTGACCAACACTGAAGCAGTAGACGCAGAAAACCCCGGAGGGCCTCTTGTCAAGAAAATCAAGATTACCAACACTAACAGCAAGAAAACGGAAAAGGACAGAGACAATTACGAAACTGAGGAAGATTATGAAAGCGACTCCACATTTAATGAATTGACTGAATCCGACACCAAGAAAGACCTAAAGGTAAGAAACATCATTATATTTCAGCCATTCCTTGGGTTCCTCTATTATTGTATTTTAAACATGGATGAACCTAAACATAACCTTTAAACTTTCAGAAAGCCAAGAAGCGCTCAAGTTCCAGCACCTCGGAGTGCGGGGGCTCTAAGATGGCTGCATTCCTGCCTGTGGGGGCCCAGTTATGGAGCTGGCGGGGGGCGGGGCATCGCAGGCCGCAAGCCCGGGGTCGGGCTCGCAAGTGTTTCTACAGGGCCATCCAGAGGGGGGCCGAAGTTATCAATGTAAGTGCTTTGTGACTTTTCAAACATTTTTATTTTGATTTAACATTAAAATTTGTTCAAAAAATACCTTTTCATTAAAATAGCTCACAAAACATTAAAAAATAATAAGTTTGAGTATTATTAAATTAAATTACCTAAAATGATCTGTAATCACCTCCTTTCGGAAAGTACCACTAATTTCTAAACACCATGTTATACATAATGTGTAAAATACGCATTTGGAGGACATTATTTTTTTAAGAGTTTAATTTCCTCCTTGTGATTAGACTACCTACCCAAAATATGGGTCTGCTATATTCAGAATTGTTACTAATTATTGTAATTGCAGGTGGGAGACTCAGCGGTGTTCTTGTCGACGGGGCGCCCGGATCGGCCCTACATCGGGCAGGTGGAGTCCCTGTGGGAGGGCTGGCAGGGGGGCATGGCTGTCAAGGTGCGCTGGTACTACCACCCTGAGGAGACCCTGGGCTGCCCTGGGACGCTCGCCTCTCAGGTTAGTACACTGACCTGTGTAATCAGTACACTGACCTGAATAATCAGTACGCTGGCCTGTGTAATTAATACACTGATGCCCAAATGGCCATCTAACTGACATTATTTATTTTACAGGGAGGACTATTTGAATCGCCGCACACGGATGAGAACGACGTGCAGACAATCTCCCACCGCTGCGAAGTATTGTCCCTCGCCCAATACAAGATCCGTCTCTCCTCCCAGCCACAGAAGTGTGACAGCAACGACACATATTACCTGGCTGGCCACTATGATCCCACGCAGCAAACCTTACGCATGGAGGCGGACATACCCTTTGTGGAGGAATGAGTGATAGTTTACTAACACATTGTGTGCTCCTGGTACCTCCACAAAAATTGAATTGCAATTTTGATGGTCATGAATTGAATTTTAAGATTAAAAGGTTTTCATGTCTCGAATACTACTGAATAGTAAATTTCTGTGGCTGAAATTCTAATTCAGAAATATTTTCTGTCTAATGTCAAAATTATTCGAGATAAGTTTGTTTTAAGGATTTTTTAGATATTATGTAAAATTTTATCTCAAGCGGAAAATTGCTTTGTAGTTGTGTGTTTAATGTTGTCACCCCTAATAAATTCTACTACCGAGCAGTAGTAATACGAGTATGTAGTACAATCTATCAACCAATTATCTAACAACGTCTAATTACTATCTTACCGGCTTCATGGGTTTTAGATCTTATGTGTTTTATGGTAGACCTGTACTTATCATATTACTGATTATTACAAATATAGATAACTTGGATTTGCAACCATTGAATGTAAGTTTCCAACAAACAAATTAACTTTTTAAATTATATGAAAAAAAAACAAAGATGCAAATGTACAAAAATTATAGTTGTGATTCCCCTAATTGTAATATGTACAAATAAAGTGAACCCTCAGTAGCTTTGACCTGTAAATGTAATAATGCTATATTTTGTTTATTATCGAAGGGATGTTTTCACTTCTGAAGTATTATGCTCTTTGGCTTAAAACACACATTTTTCTTTGACCACTGACAACCAAGAGGTTCATATGATTATGTGAAATATATAATGATTATATGAATACATAATAACTTTCCACATATAAATATGTAATAATAACTTAATTAGCACCATGTACTTTGAAAATATGTTGATGTTTAAAGAATAATACGAGTTCATGTTTCGTACTTAAGGTAGTGTGAAGATTGACTTATATTTTTGTATGGATTTACCGAAGTTTGGATATGTGTGGAGAAAAGGACTGGATATGGACTGTCTTTTTTACAAAATTAGTATGAATGTTGGCGCACAATTTTATCTAAATCTCGTGCAATGAATACAGGGATTATATGAGATTGAGAAAACATAGACGATATTGGGTAAGGGAAGCAGATGATGAGAATTGGATGGTGAGCAACTCTATTCTAAGGAACTTTGTGGATTTGGAATGGTTTAATACATTGGAACAGTTTTATAAATACATATATTATCAAGTCAAATATGCGCTAAAGCTTGTTTTAAGTATTTTGAAATATTTTCACATTATGTTTTATGTGTTGTCGTAAGAGTAATGGTTTTCTTACGGGATTCCTGAAAGCTTACTTACTTTAATGCTATTTGCGTATAAAACTGCCTTTGCTTTTTATAGAAAGTTTCCAAATAATGGATGGTACTAAAGTAAAATTGAGCCAATTATTATTATTTTCTATTGACAAGGAAGTCGAAACATTTATCTTATAGGCATACGAGTATTTACTTAAAAATTCAAATATGTCCGGGAATCATTTCTAATTTGCATTCTGAAGAAGTTTTTAGTATTTTTAGCTTAAGATTTCGGTTGAAGTCACCTTCATTGTAAGCTTAATTTAATTGTTTATTTTTGTATTTAATTTTCTGTGATCCTTGTTATGTAGAAAAATTAAAGGATATTATTTGAGATGTTATGTTAATTTTCTATTACTATACATATTAGCATTACGAGGAACGTATTCGGGAAGTAAAGATAACTATTGTTTGACAGTTGTATGATTTTGAAGTACGGTTATAATAAAAACAAATATTTATAAAACATATTGATATTTGAAAAAAATTGAATTTAAAAAATATCAGGGTTTTTTCAAAGTTTTTATTAGTCAAGAGTTCTGGTCATGAAAAAAAAACACAAAATTTATTTAAAGGACAGAGATATATAATTAGTACTAAAACATTTATATTTTGCTCAAAAGCAAATCTTCAAAAAAATTATAATCAATACAAGTTTTTGGATCTTTTTTGAAAATTGATCAATCAATGTATACTACCTATACATAACTACATACATTATAGTTTAAGCTTAGTTTTAATGTAATATTATCCGAATCAGCGAAAAGAACTCTGAAAGTTAGAGACGGTTCCGTTTACTAATATTATCTCACTAATGGTGCTAGGATTTTATCTGTATTGAATAATACTTAATATTTCCAGGGTTTTTTTTTTATTATAAAATTTAATACTTTGATATTTTTACGTTGTTAACCCATTTACTATAAAAGGGGGTTTTGCCAATTTAGTTTTTTTTTTATATTCATTGCAATATATCATCAACACATATACACACTTGCTTATTTCTCCAATGTGGGGGGCATCAACAGTTTAAAATTGCAACGGTGATTCGTAACTGTGTCAATTTAAGTTTTTGTATATTTAAATAATCATTGACCCAACTTTAGTTGACCTGTGACATAGAATACATTCCTTACACCTAAAGTCACTTGAAATAATTCATCATAGTGTTTTAATCGTTTTGCCGCGTTTCCAATGTATATAGAATAACGGACATTCGGCATAACGGCACGCTCTTCTTGATAGACATACATTTTCTTTTTAAATGAATGCATACATCCATTATTTTCATGTTTGCACATAGCTCTGCAGCCACAGATTATTCACACATCCTTGTATGGATTAGCGGAAACTAAATCTTGTTTTTACAATGCGCCATGTGTTATGTGGTACTCATACCGTTCTACTTTGGAAATCTCAAATACGAACGGATGAGGTTATGATTCTACAGTCTTTATTAATTGCATACAAACTGGACGCTGTATGCAATCAAGCATTCTTATTGCTTTTAATGCAGTAACATTATCAAATGGCCGAATTCCAATGATGTTAATAATAGAAAACCTGTTTTTTTTTGTTGTTAATAAAATACTCAATAGCGAGCATTCCAAGCATCGCTTTAGACCCTGCTCAGAAAAGTCCTACTATGGACTGCGCTGCAACCCGTTACCTTACTTAAGCGGACTTAACATTTGTGCGCGCGACTTGGAGTGCTTGCTGGTCGAGGCGCGTATCACGCGCTCTTGGCTAGTTTATTTCGATGGTTTTGCTTGTGGCAATGGTGATGTCACTGGAAGCAATCATGACCAGTTGATTTAGTTTTATATTAATGTCTTAGCGCGTCCGGTGGCAATTTAAATGATTATTTATAATATGTATTATGTATGTAGATCATTTTTGTATTTGCACTTGTAAATTTGTCAAACCAACGGCCACATTCTTATAATTCTCCCTTGATCTGATCTACACCTCTTGCGAATTAAGGATAGCATTTTATATTTATATAAAGCTAATGGTAGCGTATTTTGTGATGACCGTGTGAGTGATGACCGTGTCAGTGATGACCGTGTCAGTGATGACCGTGTCAGTGATGACCGTGAGTGATGACCGTGTGAGTGATGACCGTGTGAGTGATGACCGTGTGAGTGATGACCGTGTGAGTGATGACCGTGTGAGTGATGACCGTGTGAGTGATGACCGTGTTAGTGATGACCGTGTCAGTGATGACCGTGTCAGTGATGACCGTGTCAGTGATGACCGTGTCAGTGATGACCGTGTGAGTGATGACCGTATATTTATCCATTTGAGTAGTTGAGATAAGTTATTTAGTTTAAGGATTATTATATTATTTGCAATGTTTTAAATATGTATGTGTAATCATTATTATTAGTGTTAGGTTGCGATGGTCGGTTTGAAAAAGGTATATTTTTCAAAGGAAACTGAGTTGATTCCTAAATAAGTTATCAGCAATGTACTATGCTTACCAAATTTATTTTACTCCTTTTAAATGTCAGCATTCTAAATAATATATGGCTGAATTATGATTTCTTAACCTCTTTAAACGTAAGAGAAACTTTTCATATTACTCGAATGTTTACAAATTCAAATTGTCTGAAGAAATCATGTGTTTATGACGCAGTCAATTAGATCGGAGAAATATAAATGTATTGGTCGATGTGTACAGTCCTGTAAAATGTATATCCCGATATTATACTCTCAGTGAGCCAATACAAGAATTAATATTATTTTTGTTAAGTAGCATAGAAAGCCATATAAAGTAGTTTATATTATAAACATATACATATATAAATAAATACGCTTAAATAAAATATTTTCTCTGGCAAAGTTGGTTGTTTTATTTATCCTCCCTTTTATTCCTAGTACATTAATAATCATTATAATAATACTTGGATGATTTCTATAGCGCTGCTTTTTGTGAAAAATCACCTCAAGGGCGCTGTACAAATACTACTTGCTAGGATTACATATACAGAAAACAGAAAACATACTTACCTGGTAGGGCACTCCAGATTAAAACTTAATTAAATTACAATGTTTTGGGCTGAGATGATGTGACTTTGCACCCACAGGACACAATATTAGAAAACACTGCACATTACATGATATTGCAGTTACTGTTTAAATCCTATTTGTCATTGATATTATATTTATTAGAAGGTTATTGGCTAAAGAAGAGTGGATACTTATTTGAAACATGACTTTATTTGAGATCGTAGATAATAATTATTTACATTTACAAATATTTAAATTATTTGTTCATTAGGTAACTGAACCATTCATGGATATGACTGTCTGAAGAGATGGGTTTTGAGTTTTGCTCTAAATTCTGTCGAGTCTTTAATCAATCTTAGATCGTATGGCAGTTTATTCCAGGCTTTAGGGCCTGACACGCTGAAAGCTCGTTCACCAAACTTAGTATCTGGTGTGCGCTTTAGTTCCTTCAGCCTTCCGATGGCGGATGAAGTCGCTGATCTAAGAGTTGACTGGCGTCAATTGGAATTTTCTGGGATGCAGAGTTTCGATAGGTAAGCCGGGGCCATCCCGTTAATTGATTTAAATACCATCCAGCAAAGCTTGAACTGGATTCTTTCAAGACATTTGAGCCAGTGCAGGTTTTTTAGATGTTCTGAAATGTGAGAGTATTTAGATACGCCTGTAATTAGTCTTGCCGCAGCGTTGAAAACGGATTGTAATTTGTTAATTTGATAGTTGGGGAGACTTGCATATATTCCTTTGCAATAATCTAGACGAGAAACAATGTATGAATTAACCAGCAATTTAGTCGACTCTCTTGGCAGGTTTCTCCACACTGCTTTAATTTGCCTTAATTGGAAGAACCCTGTGCTTACAGTTCTGTTCACTTGGCTTTTATTATACATTGTATTATATAGTTTAGTCGAGGTGCAGAGGACAAGGATGGAGGAGACTGGAGTAGGCCAGTTCATGAAAACATATTTATTGCACACATAGTAATTTAGCCGAGGTGCAGAGGACAAGGATGGAGGAGACTGGAGTAGGCCAGTTCATGAAAACATATTTATTGCACACATAGTAATTTACTTGTAATATCACATAGTATAGTATAATAAACAGAAGATTTATTTATTTGACGATAAAGTTACGCTTATAATTTTTGAAGCATATAATACCTAAAAACCTTTCAGTTACGTGTATATTTGTAGGATTCAAAAGATCACAAGAAAATACTGGAGGTATTGGAAAAAATATAATCTCTACTAATAAATAAATACTTTAATAAAATGAAATAAAAAAAACTGCTTATTTTAATTAAAAATTAAAATAAAATAATATTGCTAAGAGTAAATGTCATGATTGCATCAAATAATATGTAATACGTAGTTATTGTCATGGATTGAGGTGAATTTATAATTAATGAAGTGTTGCCTGGTCCACAATATGAAATTTTTACTGCTTTTTATTATCGTTGGAAAAATTATGATAATAATGGCATTTTTATGTTTACAAATAAATTTCCCATAATGATTTAGAAAGTGCAATTTTTCATTTTTGTTCGTGAATATGACGTTGACTTCATGTCGACCAAAGTCAGTGACAGCTGTCTTACCACCCAGTGGCGTTATCTACTTCATAATGACATTTTAGCGAATTGCAACTGTGTCAAAATGCGCAGTTTTAGATAGTTTATTTCTATAGTGCTGTTCAATTTCTATTTCTATATTCATATAGATATATGAACTTATCTTCCACACATTTTTAGGACGATGATCAGAATCAGATAATAATAAATCGATTATTTCTATAGTGCTGTTCAATTTTTATTTCTATATTCATATAGATATATGAACTTATCTTCCACACATTTTTAAGATGATCAGAATCAGATAATAAAATGGATTATTTCTATAGTGCTGTTCAATTTCTATTTCTATATTCATATAGATATATGAACTTATCTTTCACACATTTTTAAGATGATGATCAGAATCAGATAATAAAATGGATTATTTCTATAGTGCTGTTCAATTTCTATTCATATAGATATATGAACTTATCTTCCACACATTTTTAAGATGATGATCAGAATCAGATAATAAAATGGATTATTTCTATAGTGCTGTTCAATTTCTATTTCTATATTCATATAGATATATGAACTTATCTTCCACACATTTTTAAGATGATGATCAGAATCAGATAATAAAATGGATTATTTCTATAGTGCTGTTCAATTTCTATTTCTATATTCATATAGATATATGAACTTATCTTCCACACATTTTTAAGACGATGATCAGAATCAGATAATAATAAAAGGATTATTTCTATAGTGCTGTTCAATTTCCATTTCTATATTCATATATGTAGATATATGAACTTATCTTCCACACATTTTTAATGGTATCCATAGTTAGTGAAAATACCGTATTTAGCACAAGCGATTTTCTTGGATTGCGTTAAATTGCGACCCTCCTTATGAAATCAATATTACAAAAATTTGACACTGCTTCAAGGAATTTGTTTCTGGACCTATCCCTCAGATGAATTAAATAAATTATTCTAAATACGAGGAAGCTAAACTATTTTACACCATTAATGGTTAATATAAATAATGATACGATGATTGAATAGGTTTAAGGTCAACCTTCAATACATTCTGGAGGTCAACAAATAACTTGAGTGTCCCCGTTACTGCTGACGATGGCGTATGTATCGTCATCGATGACTTTGTAGACGTCTTCTCTGTAACTCTGCACATTGTGGATGAACCTGGTGATGCTTTCTTCCCGTATTTTGGTCAGGACAGAGGGAAGGTTGTCGATTCCGGATTCACTGGAGAGGGACAGGTAGTAATTCTCCTGAAACAAGAACAAATACAAAATGCTGTTACTCATCATCAGGGTAATGTTATAACTGGAGATGACACAATAAGATAGATAATTATGTACAGTTAAAATGATCATAAATCTGCATAAGATAGCATAATGCATAGTAATCAGTACAATTGTACATGCGCATAATAAGACATGTACACGAAAGCCTACTAGATTGTTATGCAAAATGAACCCAACACTCAAACAATTCCTTTATTCCAACCTAAATTCCAATATTGAATTATTAGGTTGCCATGTATACCGGTCGATTAAACTTCAACCTCCTTCCCATCCACAGAGCACGTGTTCCAAGTCCTAACAAATCAGTGTCCCTGGCGTACCGGTCGCACCGGGACAGGAGTGCTCCTGGCTGTGGTGGAACATTCGTATTGTATCGTATCGTAGATAGACCGCGATAAGTATGAGTATTATTATTATTTTTAATTATTATGTAATGTATACGATACTATACTCATACATACGTACATAAAATAGCTTATTTAATAATATCACAGATCTCTGGGGCGAAAGTGTGGTAAAATCATGTATGATAGTGTGAAGAATGCAAGGCTGATGTAAGCCTAAAGACTAAGATTAAGAAAAGGACGCTTAGATGGTTTGTAGAGCGAATTAACGAGGAAAGGAGTGTGAGGTGAATATATGACGCTAATGTGAATGGAAGAAGAAGTCGGGGATGCCCGAGGAAGACATGGCACGATCAAGTGAATCAAATACTTGAGTCGGGCCATGTCAGAAGTCAGAAAAACAGAAGATAATGTATGAGACGTTGTATGAATGTGAATGAAGCAAGAAGTGTATGCCAAGATCGAGTTGTTTGGCAGTCCGTCCTCTCTGTGCGGAGAAACGGCTTTATGGTTAGTTAGTTACAAACCGAAGTGGACTACTTGCTATAACCCGGCCCAAGCTAGTAGGGAACATCTTTACCTATAACATTATTTGTGTAACTAACTAATGATTCGTACACAATGTCAAAATGTTATTGAATGTAAATAAACTATAGCTTGACATTTTATTGCAGATATTTATTAATTTGGAACTACAAGACATCATTACTATGGCAACACCAAGCACTTTGTTTTTGAAATGAGCTCTTCACATTCAAATATTTTCACATATTCGCGTTGAGAAAGTTTGTTAAAGAAACAAAGCAAATGATCATAATTCATTATTTTACGTTTTTATTTATAATTTTGATTTGAGAATTTGAAATTGTTTTTAAATATTTATCTGACAATATTGTTATAATTCCAATGTATGGTATATATGGTTATTACGATGTATAAAGTTTTAGAAATTTTTGCCTTTCCTAGTAATTAATTAATTATCTTCCTTGCAAAGCGTTAAATAATAAATAAGTTTAAACATAAAAATTATCCACCACTACCACTAAAGTACCACTAATTTCTGAACAGTGCTTGGACCATTGTGTGTTTTCAACTTACTTTGCTTTTCCTATCAGCCATCTTTGTGTTGCCCTATAAAAACAATTACGATCACAGCGCCCGATTTCAGAAATACATTAAAAAAATCTGCTTTCCGTTTAATTGTCTTCCTTGCAAAGCGTTAAATAATAAACAAAGGTTTCAACGTAAAGATTATACGAGGTTTGTTCAAAAGAAAAGGTGAATTTTTAATTTTCGCGGGCTGTGTACATTCGATTATCGATTTTTTTTTTGTTATATTGGTACACGTATGTTTATCATATGTTAGCATTATCAGCCATTTTGGATTAGTGGTTTGTTTTTGACAACCGGAAAGGTTAGTCACGTTTTTGTGTGTTCTTCGATTTTTTACTTTTGAAAAAAATGGATCAAAGAATATGTATTAAATTTTGCGTTAAAAATGGAATAAAGTGCTCCAACGCGTATACATCGTATACTTGATTTCTGAACACAGTAAAAAATATGCGCTTGGGGACCATTGTTCTTTTTTAAAATTACTTTATTTTTTCCTCAGTCATCCTCGTGTTGTCATTTAAAACCTTTTAAACGATCGCAGCGCCCTCAATTTTTGTCTACTTTTAAAAGTGACTACTGCGCAAAACGCACGTCAAAAGCAAGATGAGGAAGAGGAGCTGGCAAACGGCGAGCGTGGCGGCGCTATTAGGGCGACAGAAAGAAACCCGAGGAGACAGAGTTTGTTTACTTCTGAAAAAAAATTATTGTGGACAGTGCGGAACTGAGGGCGATTCGACGGTGGGGCGAAGTTTTCTACCAGGAACGCAGAAATCAAAACGGAATGATTGGTTACGATAATAAATCAAAGGGCGCCAAAAGATAATACAGATTGATTTCATTCTCGTTGGAATCTAGAAAACATTCGATTCGATATTTATTTATTTTATTTGATAATGTTCCTGGTAAAAAACCAGTTTTCCAAATAGAAAATGTAAATAAATTGCTATCAAAAGTGAATAAAACAAAAACAGGCGTGTGGCGGCGAGCTCGTGTGTACGGCGCGGCGGCGCCATAGTTTGGACGGGTAGGCGAACTTCATATCAGGAGTACATAACACCGAGGAGAAATAATCCCACTTCTTTAGCGTCAGAGTTTATTACCAAATACCAGGCGCGCAGTAATCGCCCCGCGCAACTAGGCATACATATTTCTTAGCGTATCTATCAACAGTTATAAAAATGCTTCGTTGCTTTTGAAGGCAGAAATAAGTGCGAACGAGACAGGAGAATAAATTAGTAAAGCTCTTCTAACAGCACGCGGCTCGCGGTAGGAGGTCACCCTGTGCGTTCTCTGTTCTCCGGGTAGAATACTTGAGTTAGATTGTTGGCGGAGAGTGACGGAATGCGCGGATTTTATAATTATTTATCAAAATTAAATAACACCCTCAAATTAATCTCCTTTATATTGTAAAATTTTATTGTTTTGAAATTGTTACATTTGATTTTTATATGCAAAATGTTTCTATAAAATATTATATTGTCTATCATGTTTAATAAAAAAAAACAAATCATATTGATGGGTCAACTGTGCAACAAGTCTGAAAAACTATAAATTGCAATATGGGTATCAAACTATTCACCAAAAGGAGCTAGTGCCAGTTTTAAATAAAAACAAAAACAATTAAAATGTTCGACTCCTTGAGAATCGAAAAACCATTTTGAAAATCTTCAAACATTCAAATGTACCCATTTTTATACAAATCTATTTCGAATTGTTTCATTTTAAAACCGACCAAAGTACAGTTAGAACTAAAAATAATTGACATTTTTATACATACGAGTATTTTGGCAGGTACGAATACAAAATATCGATTGGCTCAAATCAACAGATTTTGACTTGAGATTGACTGGGCCATCGATATATAAATGTGTATTTTATTGCTTGACACGGTTAACTTTGAAGTCGGATTGTATGGATACAATTTTTTTTATGGATTTTAATAGTTCGATCGTTTTTTTGTCCCTCTTTTGGCCGTCTGCAAAGCTTTCCTTCTCAAGCTTTGATGCAATAAAAAAAAATTATACTCAAACCTCAAACCGCTTTTTGTCCCTCTTTTGGCCGTCTGCAAAGCTTTCCTTCTCAAGCTTTGATGCAATAAAAAAAAATTATACTCAAACCTCAAACCGCTACGGGAAAAAATATTGCTGAAAGCAGTTTAAAAATAATTGGGTTTCTGAAATACATATATCGAGAATCTGTCAGTCTCTCCGGTATTGTAAATCAATTGTTGTTATAGTTTTACTTTGCTTCCGAAGACAAAAAAGCGTAATATTTTTTTGTCTTTTATGCAATTATGTAATGCAGAGAACCTTCGAGTATCGTTCAACTTGTTCCTGATTAGCGCTAACCTGTATTTACAGTCAGCTCCATTTTATTATGTTCATGAGATGCTTTAGGAAATGACTTGACAGATAAGAGAAAAAACAACACGATATTGATTTATTTATTGTATTAATTCAATCGATAATGTCTTGCAAAATCTGTAAACCGGTTTATTTGAAACGGTTTAATACATGAATCGGAAAACTATGCACATCATATTTAGTTCGCTCCTAATCGATTGTACGTTGTATCCTTGTATCGTAGACATTCAGGGAGTTTTTCCTGGGGCGAGGTGGCACGAGTGCTGACACTTTAGCATATAAAGTTGGCAGGCTTGACTTTAGCAAAGGACGACCGGATGGTCGAACCTTTCGACTCCATGGTTTTTTCAGTATAGAGCAAAATCGTATGGAAGGCCTATTTTCACTAGCCAGGGCCATACTTAGGTATAAGAAATCTAGCCAGCCGTCCAGGGCGACACATCTTAGGGGAGCGGCATTTCGCCGAAGTTCTAAACACTATGCAATTTCCATATTTTTTAAAAACTTAAGTAAATTAAAAAGTATATATAGAAGTTCATTCTGATGAATATTTTCTGTCTCCGGTAAATATTTATTTTCATGGATGGATGGCTAATTAAAAAGGATAATAAATTATAATTAAATGATAATAAAATTATGAAAATACTGTAATATATAAGTTATTAAAACATGAGACGAATCACAATTATTGGTGGAGTAGGCCATTCCGGGCGATACGTTGTAGAGACGCCGTATTTTTCAGGCCATCTTCTACTTATGTTACAGTGTTAGCCTGCTAAGTGCCCATGCCCATTCACACGCCCAGTGCCCCATATATAGTTATTATTATTTTTTTTATATTAACTTTTTATCCAGTTACGATCTTTTCCCTAAAAACTCATGAAATGTCTTAATAATAAACTCAGTCAATTAAATAAAACCATCAGATGGTGATAGTAAAAAGGCCAAAGTGCCGCAGTACTAGTTAGCTAGAATACATGAGGGGTATTTGTATAAGCCCCAGCTAGGTAGAGGATTACGAAAGAATCCATAAAATCAAAAAAAAATATATATTAAGGGATCGTTGTCCAATTACAAAAAGTACATAACACGAAATGAGATAAACAAGAGACACAGAAAAGGAACAGCACACACACAATACATGAATGAAGCAATGACAAAAGTAGAACAAAAATATAGATTTGAGAGAACATATAAGTCGAAACCTGAAGAAGATTTTGGTCGAGTCAATGATTTTAGACATTAAATGATAATCTTCGAGATTTATTTTAGTTAAAGCCAGACAAAAATCATTTAGACTGATATATGGAAAAAAAACTCTCGTGGAATTTTTTTTGTGCTCTGCAGGAATCAAACCTGCAAATTTGCAGCTCAGAGTTGAAGTAAAATGCAATTTAATTAAAAATAAAATACATCCAACCAAGTCTCAATTGCTATAGCACAATTTTTTTGATATCCCGGGCTATAAACTATAAAGTCAGGTAATAATATCAGATGAAAAGGTGTTACGCGAGGATTAAATCAACGAATCCTTCACTACCGGTTTAACCTTGTTTAACCAACCGGTCTCAGTGCAACCCTGATTAATAGCGTAAGTAGACATTGCGCAAATTGAATTTATCAGACAGTAATGTCAACACAGTCAGTAGTAACCTAGAACAGTGGTCCGCAACCCCGGGCTGCGGACCGGTACCGGTCCGTGGATCAAATGGTACCAGGCCGTCCAAGGCCCTGCTTAAAAATCAAAATTACATAAAAAAAATCGAACGTACCCAATAAAAAATTAAATAACTATTTAAAAAAATAAATATTTAGTTGAGAACCCCTTCACGTCAAGTTACCGCCTTAGTCCTTGGGAAAAATAAAAGGCCCAGTGAAGAGACATAAAAGAATAGCCTTCAACATCAAAGAAACATAAGACTTTTAACAGATAATACCAAGAGTCCTACTTGAAATATGGATTTATTGGGACAGGTGATTCCCATAACCAACCCCGCTCAGCATAGTTTGCGGTGACCAGATCTCTAATAAGGTAATGGAACCCTCAAAACTACTTCGCCACTTGAACGTCAAGCACCCTGGATTAAAAGACAAGCCCCTGGGGGATTTTGAAAGAAAAAGAACGGGAATACGAAGGACAGAAGAAATATATGAGGACCACTACACCAATAAAGAAGAATGCACTGAGAGCATCATATTTGGTGGCTAACCGTATTGCTAAGGATAAAAAGTTATTCAATAACGGTGAAGAATGCCCTCCACTAAAGACATTTGCCGTGAACTTCTAGGAGAGGCTGCAGTGGAAAAGATAGCACATGTGCCTTTGTCGGCTAGCACTGTGACTAAGGACATTGAGGAAATAGCCGAAGACATTGTTGGAGAGGATTAATACATCACCGTGGTACGCACTCCAGGTTGACGAATCTATAGATATCGACAACAAGGCAACACTACTTGTTTATGTGCGATATCTATATCAGGAGGATGTGCATGATGATTTGTTATGTGCACTATCTTTGCCAACCAACACCACAGGAGCAGAACTGTTCAAGTCACTGGACTGTTCAGAAAAACTAAAATGATCCTATTGTGTTGGCATATGCATAGACGGAGCTGCTGCCATGATCGGACGACTGTCTGGTTTAACTGCTCGGATTAAGGAGGTTGCACTTGAGAGTGAATCTACGCATTGTATCATTCACAGGGAAATGTTGGCAAGTTGAAAAATGTCACTGGAATTTAACAGCGTATTGATTGATGTCGTTAAAGTTATTAACAACATCAAAGCACACGCCCTTAAATCGAGCCCGTTTGAGCAGCTTTGTGATGAGATGGACGCAGAACACAAATGCCGTCCCCTACACACAAAAATAAGATGGTTATCCAGAGGGAAGTCACTAAATAGAGTATTTGAATTACGAGAGCCATTGCAAAGATTTCTCTTAGAAAAGAAGTCACCGCTGGCAGCACATTTCAGTGACAAGGTATGGGTTGCAAAACTGGCTTACCTGTGTGACATATTCAGCCTGCTAAATGAACTCAATTTGTCCCTTCAGGGTAAAATGACAACTGTTTTCAAGATGGCAGAAAAAGTAACTGCATTTAAAGCCAAACTGGAGTTGTGGGGACGGCTCGTGAACAGAGGCATTTTCGACATGTTTCAGACATTAGCGGGGATTTTAGGAGAAACCGAGCCTGCGTTTTCATTCTCCCAGTTGGTGCACGATCACCTGTCTTTGCTTTTAAAAGAGTTCGAGCGCTACTTCCCAATCACAAAAGACCCATGAACTGGTAAGGAATGGATCCGTGACCCATTTGTCAACAAACCAGGCGAATCTAGCATGTCTGTGCAAGAAGAAGATCAACTGCTGGAGATTGCAAATGACGGCGGCCTTAAAACTACGTTCGAGATAACAATTCTGCCGGTATTCTGGATTAAAGTCATGGCGGAATACCTTGAGATTGCCATCACAGCACGTAAATCACTATTGCCGTTTCCGATATTCTATCTGCGTGAAGCTGGGTTTAAATAATAATTATAAGCAGGAATTAACTGGATATAAGGCACACACTTCGGGTGTCATTGTCTCCCATTGCCCCCAGATAGAATTGTCTCGTTGCAAAGAAACAAGCTCAGGGTTCTCATTGATTCAGCCTTCTAGTGAGTTAAAATGGTAAATCACTTCATACTCGTTTTTTGGTGTAACTGTATTTTATTTTGAAGGCATGTTTAAATACAATTAAATTTAAATTATTAATTCAAAACAATCAACGCCCCCCTTCAGGGGGCCGCGGTAAAATTATCAAACGTTGACCGGTCCGCGGCGATAAAAAGGTTGGGGTCCACTGACCTAGAATAATGATATTTCAGCGCAGCCGGTGAGACAGTATAGAAACTATTGCGGTCATGCAAAGTTGTACAGATTGCAGTAGAAAACAGACCGTGTTATAAATAGAAATGTCTTGTGTTAGTGTAGGGTTTCTTGTAGTACTATATATAATGTGTAAGTGGAGCTGAATTATTCGCAAACTTTTATTAATATTGTTTATTTGAATTATTTTATAGTGTTTTAGAATATAAGTATTCAACGTAAAATTATCTGTTTTTATTTTGTTGGTAAATAAAAGTGTTATTTTCTGTAGTTTTATTCATAGCTTCCCCACCTTTCCCGAGATTAAGGAAGAAGATAACACAATAATAAAATTGCGTTAGAGCTGTTTGAAGTTGCCAATGAAATATGAGTTTATGCGCAGTATCGAAACAACTCTGTATTTTTTGCTCATCACGAAACTGTAAACTTGTGTAGATACGAAATAAGAAACTTTAAACTATTTTAACGCAAAGTTACCAATTTACACATCCCAACATTGTTTGTTGAGACAGTTGAAACACATATTTTTTTAACCCGTCAAGTACTTTTTGTTCCTTATGGGGAACAAGTAACTATATAGTAGATAGCAGTAGTCTTTTTGTTCCCTTTGGGTAGCTACCCATTATTTGTATATTCGATAGAATAAGATAATCGTTTAACCTAAGCTCCGGAATAAATGTAGAAGATCACAAATAAAGTGCAGATAATAAAGTGACGGCCTCCATGGTCGAGGGGTGAGGCTCTCGACTACGAATCGGAAGGTCGCGGGTTCAAATCTCGGAGTGCGCAACTAAATTTTATTTAATTAATTTGTGCTGTTTCACAATTAATTAATTAAAAAAGAATGTATGGTATATTTGCGCACGTTCCAGAGTGGAAGATACTCTCAGTATCGCCCTGGTGAAAGACCACCATTCAGAATTGAAACGTTGCTTGAAATGGCTTTTAGCCGTGTTTGGTGACCAGATCTGAATAGCCAGGCATTTCCCCACCTTCTTCTTCCCCTTCACCTTCCCCTCCCCTATACCTCCAGCCTCACAACATTTCCCAATTGGGGATGTCATAGTCTCACTGGCTCCAGACGGTTGGGAGCAGTTGAGACTCTTGTGGGGTATTCATGTAAAAAAAAAAAAAAGATCTCTATTTAGTGGGAGGCGTCGCTACTTAAGATTCAGTGAATTCGGGAAAAAACATTTCCCCAACAGCCACCTTCACGGATAAGATTGTCAATCTGTAGGTACTACTGGTATTGAAACTAGTATTGTGTTGAATTGTATTGTACGTGTTGGAACATTTCGTAAAGATCCAAATAATATTTTTGAGGTTTTTAATAACATATTATAAATTGTAAAGTATGTATTACTATTTTAAAGTAATTTGAAGAATTATTAAGTTAAGGCGATCGCTTGTTTCGCAATCGTCAAAATCATGAAAATGGTGTTTTTTTGCTTTGAAAGTTTGATTACTTATAATTATTCTAGGTTCTTCAGTAAATTACTGTGAATGGAACACATCCTTGCCCCAAATTTAACCGAACATTTTTTTAATATTTGTTTCTTTATAAGCCTAGAAAAAAATTAAGAGTGAGGGCTGTAAAAATGGTTTGATATCCAGGATCTCCCACTTAACAACAATTTATCTAGTTTTGTTTTATTGCGTAATGTAGAAAAAATTATTACCCATTAGATGACCGTGAAACATTTTGAATTTTAGCCCTAAATATAACAGCATAACATAAAATACGTGTTTTTAATAAAATATTTCTTACGTAATATCGAACAGGTACCCGGAGGTTCATACAATTTTCAACTCTATAGTTACTGAACGTTAGGACGTATTTCAATGTTTCACTTCTATACCGAGTTAGTTCACGCCCAACTTCGGTGGCGAATAGACGTCTTTATAGTTCGCGTCGCTTCGTTCCGTGCTACTTTTTTAAGATCAATATAGTTTACGCGCAATCGATTTTGAGATTCCCGAGTGATATAGTATAATGGGCAACAAAGGAAATAAAAAAGTGGGTCCACTCAGCGGACTAAGGAAGAGAAAAGTCAACGCTGGAATGTTTGGGTAAGTTCCAATCATCTTTATTTATTATTTACGCCCAAATTGGGATTTACACATAATTACCGTTGCTAGAAATAGTTCATTTAAATATTCTCAGAAAATTTGAATAAATTTTTATTTCATCAATGTATTTTTTTTACAGGAAACTATATCAACCCGTAAAAAAACAACTCGTAAATAAGTCGCTGATAGTTCCCGGAGAACTTTTAACTGTCAATGAAAATGTACAGGTAAGCTGGAACATATTACCTATCCGCTTTTAAAATTGTATTATATTATAATACTCATTTCAATATTGAAACAACCATGAAGTATCTTTGTCAATACGTTTGGAATAACGCAATTTCCCAAAACATCGTCTTTGTTATTTGACGGCGGGTATCAATTTTAGTTTAAAATCATTCCACTTCGCGCGCATTCCAAACCGCCGCACAGTGGTCACGATAAAAAAATTATGAAATCGTCAATTATTTGGTTATCTTGAATTATTTTAATTTTTCATAAAAATTGAATGTAAATTACTTTTTATGGATTTAGCGTTTATTTTTTGATGAACGTGCATTTATAATAATACATTTTTAACAAAAACAACACGTAACAACAAATAAGTGCAAAAGTAATGAAACATGTTTTAATTGCAGAGCGAATGTAACAAAGAAAATAATGCACTGCCACAAAATTTCAATCAAAAACGAATATCTTCATTAGATGAGACAAAAGACACGGATTTTAAAAACCATTCTCTTGCGGTGAGTTATTATTTATTTAGATCTTAAAATTAAATAAACTTACCAGTACTTAATTTTTTTTTTATTAATATGTAGGTAATATTAGCATATTAAAAAAACATTTGTTTATGTAAAATTTATTACGTGCATAACTTGTTTAATAAAATGTTACTTTACGAAACGTGTACAAAATTAATTAAATGTGTTTTAATTGCAGATCGAATGTGACAAAGAGAACATGACACCGCCACAATTTGTTTTTCAAAAATCTTCTTTTCACGAGATAGAAGAAAGTTCTTCGTTTCTGGAGACAGAAGATATGGACATTGAAAACCATTCTCTTATAGTGAGTTACTTTTCCTTTAGATCTTTTGGAGCATTTAGAAAACATATGCTTAACACATACACACATGTTGTTTACACGTTTAAAAATGAGAGTACTAATTGCATTAAAAAATTGTTTTAGGTCGAAACTACGCCTTCTGTTGAAGACGACTTCAAAATAAGTGGACGCCGGATAGTAGACATAATGTTCCTATTTGATCAGATAAAAAATATTTTTGAACATGGATCTAAATTAGGATGCCGCAATGAAAATTTAAAAATGGTCACTGAAAGGAGGAGTGGTTTATCATCCAAAATTATATTTAAGTGTAATTTTTGTAACGAAAGTTTCGCAATCGCGACACATGATAAAATGGATAGTGTTCAACTCGATATTAATAAGTCCGCAGTTGCAGGAATTATGGCCATAGGGGGGGGTTTCTTTCAATTGCAAGAATTTTTAGGCGCTTTGGACATTCCAGCAATGTCGCAATCTACGTATCAAATATTGCATGAAAATGTTTCAAAGCACTGGGAAAATACTTCTGTCGATGTAATGACAGACGCTGCTGCTGAAGAGCGTGATGCAGCTATAGAGGAAGGACGTTTGGATCGAAATGGTGTTCCAATGATCGATGTCATTGCAGACGGCTGTTGGGGAAAACGGTCATATAGGGCCAACTATTCATCTTTATCGGGTGCAGCTGCAATTGTTGGCAGGAAAACGGGTAAAGTCCTGTTTATGGCGGTTCGTAATAAATTTTGCTCGATTTGTTCGTTTGCAGAAAAAAATAACAAAACCGTCTCTGACCACACATGTTACAAAAATTACTCGGGATCTTCTTCAGGCATGGAAAGTGAAATTATTCTCGAAGGATTCAGGCGTTCCATTTCAATGTATAATCTATTGTTCGCTAGAATAATATCAGACGGTGATTCGAGTAATTACTCTAAAATTCTTACTGCTCGACCTTATACCGATTATACCGTCGAGAAAGTCGAGTGCCGAAATCATGTTCTTAGAAATTATTGCAACAAATTACGCGCCTTGACAATTGATACCAAAGATCCGAAAAAGTTGAGAAATTTTATAACTGCAGGTCGAATTATGTCTCTTAGAACTGCTGTTACTTCAGCTGTTAAGTACAATAAAAGTCAGTCAATCTCGTTATCGGAAAAAATTAACAACCTCTACTCTGATATTGTCAACTCTATAAGTCATGTATTTGGTGATCACGCTAAGTGCAAAACTTATTTTTGTTCGGGTCCAAAGCCAGACGGGAAAAATCTTGTGTTGGACTTAAAATGTACTCCAATTTGGCTACGACTATGTTTGATCAACAACTCTGTCGCTGCTCACTCTCGAAGCTTAATTCATGACGTCGATAGCAATGTTGTTGAAAGATATAACAGTATAGTGGCTAAATTTATTGGCGGAAAACGCTTAAATTTTTCCTGTAGACAGTCTTATCAAGCCCGCTGCCATGCTGCCGTTGTATCATTTAACACGCGTAGACCAATTTATACTCTGCAAAAAAACATGTTAGGAAGAAGTCCTAAATCTAATGTCATTAATAAGATTGAAAGGAAACGGCTTGAAAAAACCCAACATAATTTAAAATTTATTAGAAGAAAGAATCGGTCTCGGCATTCCGATCCTAAAAAGGGCAACAAAGAATACGGCGATGCACGTGCACAAGTGGATATGGAACCAGAACTATTGGAAAATGGGAAAAAACATATTTTAAGTTTATTAGGGGAAAAGCAACAAGTAAGGAGTCAGATTCAGGAACTTACTATTCTTCAAAGCGATTCGAATGAATGGCGTGAGCACAGACGTATGATGCTGACAGCGTCAAATTTTGGGAAAGTAATTAAACGAAAAGACAGCACGGGCTGTGGCCCTCTTGTTCGCAGTTTGATTAATGAAAATAACCTGTGCCCATTACATCATTCAAACTCGGACTAGAAGAAGCAATTAAAAGAAAGAAGGTCACATTTTGGAACAGGGACGGAAGTATAAATAGAGCCCACGCATGGTACTTCCAGATTCAAGGTCAATTACGGGTAACTGAAAAGAGTACCTATCTTTTTGGTCTGTGGTCGGGAAGTAATGTGCCATTGAAAGTGGAATATATTAAAAGAGACGATTCATTTTGGACAGACCAAATGGAAGATAAATTAGTTCGTTTCTATATGGAGTGCGTATTACCAGAAATTGTTGATTCAAGATCTAAAAGGAATATGCCCATTAGAGAATCAGATTATATTCTCCAAGCTCAAGAACGGAAAAAATTAAAACTAAGTTTAACTAAACGTAAACTCGACTGCATTGAGCAAGCTAGTGCAGTAATTTCAAGTCCTTTACAGTCCACAGAGTCAACTACTATTTTATCTTCAACTACTTCTGTCGCGTCAACTTCTACTGCCAAGTTTACTTCTGTTGGGGCTGACGCGACAGTTCCAGTTATTGCAACCATACCTGCTTACATAGCAAAAAAATTAAATTTCGATAATTACTGAAACATTTGTAAACTTCTCTCGATGACCGCTTGATAAGAGGGAATCATTTAAAATCACCGTTCTTTTAATCTCCATTTAATTAAAAAAAGTATTTATGTTATTTGTTATATTGTTTTTTGTACAGAGGTGAAAATTATTTTTCCACTGACGTCATCATATGAAATCTCATAAATATTATTATCCCTTCCAGCCAAATAGTTCGGCCGCGTTTTTCCTTGAATTTAAATATTCATTCTGCACCTGCTCGCCTAATCACATCACGTACCGACATCCTCATTATGAATATTAAAAGCACTTAAATCACGGTTTAACCCACATTAAATTGGCCAATAATTCAATCGTAAAATGGGTTTTTCCAAAACTTTTGGAAATGATACTTTGCCTAGATTTGCATACTCCAGCATTAATATCCTTCCTAACCACCTTTGCAGGCGGTTACTACTCTGATCATCTAACAGTGTGTCATTCTTAGAATTCTCCTAACATACATATTTTTGAAGATATTATTTTATGCACATTGTAATTCTGTCCACCTGTTAATATTATTAAAATTGGGTAACTACCTAAGTTATGTTTGATATATTTTGTGATTGTCTTTCTGTTAAATTTTTGCTATTTTGTGTTTTTAATTATTATGTTTTACGAAAACTCTCGTGGCTTAGAGAACTGTACACGCAAATTCTAAAATAATTTAATTTATGACATGTTTTTTAAATTCACTTTGTGTATACACTTATACTATTTGTTTTTTCTATATGTTTCACCTACATATATTTATGTTATTTAACACAATTTGTTTATAGATAATTTTTTTTTTATTATTATTTAATCATTGTATTTTCATTAAAACAGGTCACAAATGGCCTAATTAGGTAAACACTGGATAAATAACTAAAATCAATGTAAAAATATCTGTATCCCAAATAAATAAAATCTTGATAAATACTTTTAAAAAGAGTGAAGTAACCAATAAAAAGAAGGCAAAAAAAGTAACTTGTAAATGTCTATCTATTTATTATGTAGTTGTGTTCCCATAGTTTCTTCTTTGTAATAAAACTCATAAATTGTTAGTAAACAGGCGCACGGTGGGAATGGGCATACTATCAGAACTGGAAGTTGAAGGGGATTTGTTTTGAAGCCTATTACGGGATAATTCTACATTTTTATCTACATCATATTCCAATACTGTTATATTGAACGTAAACGTTAAAAAATGTTTTAATTACAATAATAAACTAGATAATATTGTCGTTCTTTACTGGAGTTTTTCTATGTATTTAAATAATATTAAAACAAAATAAATTAATAAAACAAAAAATATATTAAAAATTATTTTATGTTTCACGACTTTACCAAGCGTATCCACTGTGTTATTTTCGTTATAAGGGGCGGGTACGTCTTCTCGGGGCCCTTTCTTCTCATTGGTTAAACGATACGGGCGATCTAGTCCAAATACGCCCCATTATGAATTTTGTGGTGACCGGTGGATGGCCTTAATGAAACCTTTTCAACAGAAAGTAGTCTTAATTCGATTCAATGTTACCAGGGAGTGCGTTATAAAAAAACAAGCAATCAAATGTATGTAGTTAATTATAATATGCATGTAGTTAATTAATATAATATGCATGTAGTTAATTAATATAATATGCATGTAGTTAATTAATATAATATGCATGTAGTTAATTAATATAATATGCATGTAGTTAATTAATATAATATGCATGTAGTTAATTAATATAATATGTATGTAGTTAAGTTAAGAAAATGAAATAATTATATATTTCTTTTAACTTAACAAATAACTTTTTTTTTTAATAATTATAAAATGTTTCCTTTTCATCGATAATATAAAATTTCTCTTCTCGAAGCTAAAGGTGGCGAGGGTTGGGACCAGTGGAGGCAGGTTTTTTGAGGCTGGGGGAAAGTGCTATTGAAAATTTATTTGTAAAAAAATATTGGTTCTAATGAGTGTTGCGGTTTGTCGTCTCTACCGAATATGGAAAGTGTAAACACAATGCACATCGTCAGATTCAAAACTTAAATTTACCAAATAACTTGATTAAACTTCTTCAAATTTTTAATATGAGAAGTTTATCATTTACTATTAAAAGGTAGAAAACGTCTTCCAACGATACTGTTTCTTGTCGCTGTTATAAAGTAACGCAAATGCAAATATTATATGCATACATACATTTCTAACATTAAAAATAACTAACTAACTAACTAACCATCACGCCGTTTCCCCGCAGGGGTAGGCAGAGAGGACGGACCGCCAAACAACTCGATCTTGGCATACACTTTTTGCTTCATTCACTTTCATACAACGTCTCATACATTCTCTTCTGTTATTCCGACTTCTGACATGGCCCGACTCAAGTATTTGATTCACTTGATCGTGCCACGTCTTCCTTGGACGTCCCCGGCTTCTTCTTCCATTCACATTCGCGTCATATATTCTCCTTACACTCCTTTCTTCATTCATTCGCTCTACATGCCCAAACCATCTAAGCGTCCCTTTCTTAATCTTGCTCACAACATTAAAGACTTTTTTTAATCTGTTCTTTGTGGAAATTATAAGTACCAAGTTTTTAAACTGTTGGATATCATAAGAACCAATTTTTTAGTCTGCTGGAAATTATAAGAACCCAGTTTCTAATCTGTTGGAAATCATGAGAATCAAGTTTTTAATCTGTTGGAAATCATAGGAACCAAGTTTTTAGTCTGTTGGAAATCATAAGAACCAAATTTTTAGTCTGCTGGAAATTATAAGAACCAGGTTTCTAATCTGTTGGAAATTATAAGAACCCAGTTTCTAATCTGTTGGAAATCATGAGAATCAAGTTTTTAATCTGTTGGAAATCATAGGAACCAAGTTTTTAGTCTGTTGGATATCATAAGAACCAAATTTTTAGTCTGCTGGAAATTATAAGAACCAGGTTTCTAATCTGTTGGAAATTATAAGAACCAAGTTTTTCGCGGAAAAGCTTTTATCATTCCGGATCAATTTTTTGTGTAGCCAATAAATACTCGGAAACAAAACATTTATACGTTAGACATTACGACGACATTGCATTTTTTATAAAGATTGAAATAGGGAAACATTTCTTGTATGTAATTAACGAGTTTATTTATTAACTGTTTTTAGTAATATTACTACACAATACCCACTTTCATGGGATAACAATATGTAAGGAAAGTAATATGTTACTTATGAGTAAATTAAAAAAGAAAAACTTATAAAATTAACTTCACTATATTACAATGTTGGGAAAACACGTTTACTTAAAATTTTACATATTTGGAAAATAATGTACAATAAACCGCTATTCATGAAGCATCTTCACCTTAATTAGTAATTTACAATAATTAGTAAATCCAAATTGAAATTTGAATGTCATCATTTAGATTTTTTTTTAAATGCACATTATTACGAAAACCTCACAACTGAATGATAATTGTAAACTAGCAAAAAAATCGTATCAAATAAAAATAAAAAAAAATAAAAAAGAAAATACACATAATTAAAAAAAATACATACATAATAAAAAAATAAAAAAATAATGAATAAGAAACTTAAAAATGTTATTCATTAGAAAACAATATTTACGTTAGGTTTCACTTTCGGTTACGATTCATAACTTTGATCTTCGATTGAATCTTTGAATTCTCCATACTATAAAAACAGTGTAAAATTGTAACATTTTTTATCTTAGAACAAAAAAAAAATTGCATGCATTTAATTAAAGTAGTTCCGAAGAGTATCTCAAAATTAAAAAAAAAATCGTTTCTAAGATGGACATAATATACCAATTACGGTGGCGATATTATTAGATATTTTAACATATATGAATGATAAATTACATCGCATTGAAAAATTAGATAATAATGTGCCAATAAAAAACATATATGACAACGTTTTATATTCGGGTCTACCCTGAACGAAACTGATTTCCGTTTGGCAGCCCTGTTTGTGTAAATTTTATTCGGTCTGGATGCGACAGAAAGAGAACCTTTTTTCATCTATGACCTGGAAGTTGTATTCCCTAAAGTTGACTATATCATCCAGGAACATGTCGCTGCTGTAATTGTGGATCGCGGTCATGACGGGCGGGACGCTGGCCAACCCGGCCTCGCTTGCCAGGGAGTCGTAATAAAGGGCCTGCATAACACGAATAACAAAACTCTTCAAACACTGCACATCAACATCAACAGAAGTCATTTTAGACAAAAGCGTGTGAGAAAATAGTTCTATTAGGTGCAGTTGTTGCATTAAAGGTGAAAGATTACCACTGCTTTATTTTGCTATTGCTTTGTTTCATTACTAGTTTTTATTCGTGTATTACCAGCCAGTTATTACAAAAGTTTAGATTTAAAATTGTATTTATTCAACGTGAGGTAAGCCTCAGGGTTTCCAGGGCGTCACATAAATAGCTCGTTGGGACCTCACAGTAAAATCGGCAAGTTGTTAATACCGCAACATTGTCGAGCACAAGAACGAGTCATGTTCTCATGCGATACGTTCAAATTTTAAGCTAAAAATACTGTTAGAATAAACATCTTCCCCTCCTGCCGATTTCTCCAGTGCCCTAGTTCCATTCAATATACCCTGATTCGATAGTAATATGTTTACCTGGTCTGGTCCCATCATATGAGCCTGTCTTTTGGTGTATCCTCGACTCTCCCTCTCCTCGGACTCTGCCGCAGTGGCTTTGTACATCTCTTCCTTGGAGGGCAGCTCTAAGTAGCCTTGTATTGCCCTGACGAAGAAGCGAACCTGCAAAAACCAAACATTCCAACTTTACTATAAGATGTCTCAGTTCAAGTCCCAGTAAATGAAGCAGCAAACATTCTCGACCGATGAAGTCTTGGCGCAATTGAAATTACACGGCTTTTCAGTTTAAAAATAATGACAACATAATGTTTTCAGAGAAGATGAGATTTGCACAATTGCTCCAATTGCTCAAAAATTCTAAAAAAGAGTGTCGAATTCGGGTGAAGCGAGATTATAACTACCAGTAACTAATAAAGCAATAAGCAAAAGAAAAGTCCATTCCTAACGAAATTACCTGTAAATCAAACATCGAGAAGGCGCAGACATAGTAAGGAATGCCGACCAGGCACATGGTAGGGTGCTCCATGTTGACCAGGTGCTTGTAGAGCGGCTGAACGAAGTTGTCCTCCACGGTGATCCCGCAAGAAGGATCCAGGAATGGGTAGTTGTACAGGTAACCTGTTGGAGAAGTACAGTATAGTTAACGAAATTTAGATTTACAGGTAGCTCAGCAGGAAGACATGGTCAATAAGGCAATCATTTTAAACAATCAGCGAGATAAATCTAATTGATCGTGATACTGTCGTAAGATTCCAAAGACCATGTGAATAAAATGTCAAATTAAAAGTCACCCAGAGGCAGACCTAGGAAAAGGTAGAACGACCGCGTAAGAAACAAAATTGGAACTGAATGGGAAGGCCTAAGAACTGAAGAATAATGACTAGGAAGCCGGCTAACACGGGTGGATGAGACCAAATCCCATAAATTAAAACAATCAGCAATAAAAACAGTTACTATTTCTAATTAGATGATAAATGAGGGAAAAAAGACGACTGTATGAGAACTGAAAGGTTCCAAACCCATGTTATAAAGTAGAAAAAAATCGTCAGGTGTTGGTTCCTAGCCAAATCCAGACGAAAAGTATCATATTGCAACAGCCACCCTTTAATGAAATATGTTACTTACCAGTGCAGAAGAAGACGGTATCAATCTCCTCCTCTGTCCCATCAACAAAGACAACTCGGCTTCCATTGATCTCCTGGACGTCCGGTTTCTGTTGCAGGTTGTCCGGGA
>JAHDVE020006503.1:0-19517 GCA_022606495.2 Halesus radiatus | reverse complement strand
TGCGGGTTTTGTGAAATCATTGTAATTAATCACATTTCGGTATATTGATTTGTGTGCAGGTAAATCGGACGTTTTAAAAATATTATGTTTAGTCGAAAGTACTTGTACACATACGAGCCAAACACTTTTTAATGTTCACCAAAAAAAAATTGCCTAAATATTCTTTCTAGTCTCCTAACTCAAGAAATACTACAACGGTTTATCTGTAAATTCTATTCTGGTAATGTTAAAAGTTTCCAGAGACAAAAATCCTCAAAGTTTAATCGTTAAAATTGTTTTAAATATATAACAAAATGTCCATGATAAGTGCAGTTTAAAAACCGGTGAAAGCATTTTTGAACGTTTTACCTAAAATTCGAGTACGTATTTCATATAGAATTTGAAAACTAACGGTCGAAATTTTTTCTCTAGAATTTTTTTTTTCCTAACTAGCAGCATAGAATTTACAGATATATTACTATATGACTACAAAGTATGTATTTTTGAGTACTGAACTTAAAGTATTACGAACGTTCTATTGAAGATCTAGGCTATAGATCGCAAATAAATAAAAATGCTATTGTCTTGACCTTACGTAAATACTTTTTTTAAGGATTCTTTCAAAATCTATTCCCTCAATAAAAATTTAACTTAATGTTTTTTTTTAAATAACAAGGAGATATTTTTTTGCGGTGTACATACGGAATATGAAACATAATATATTTTTATTGTAAGTTGCTTAAGTCCTTAAACTAATAAAAATACTGTACTCGTGTATGTTAGTTTTTCAATAATAACGAAAAGTAATACGCGCTGCTTTGCCTTAGTAACTCATTCAGTCTGCTGGGACTCTCCGATATAGTCGAGAAATGTTGTATTTAGCAAAAATGTCAATTTTGACGAATTTAGAATATAAATACATTTAAAATTGAGTCATAGTAATCGATAAAAAAAAGTTATTTATTTTGGGCATTGAAGAAGATAATTTTAACAAATCCAGTGAAATGTGAAAAAGGAAAATAAAAAGGTAACGGTCGCAATTAGGACTCGAACCTCTATCTTACAGGGACAACACTACAATTGAGGCGGTAAGACAGAGGATCTGGAGTCCCAGTTGCGACCGTTACCTTTTTTAAATTCTGAGATTATTTCTGTTTCACATTTCATTGAGATTTGTCAACGCTACAATAAATTGAACTTATTTTGTGTTAGCAGAGGTATATTTTCGATTTTTTGCGACCTTCGGATTAGATCTTAGATTTAATGTGAGAATTCCTAATATTTCAATTCAATTCAATTCAATTCAACTGTTTATTCTTTTTAAAAATTTTACAAAATTTACATTTTAAGGCATTTTTAAAGATGATATAGGATGTACAACATCCAAAATAATTACTTATAAAAAATAATAAAAATTAAAACAAAAAATAATAAAAATTAAAACAAAAAATAAGTTAGACATGCATAATCTCAGTAAATTGTATACAAGGCATACTGGCATTATGCAAGTAGCAACAAAGCTTTACGTTTAAATTCAACTTCATTGATGCTAAATATGTCGATATCCGAAGTGATTCTATTTAACAGCAAGATTGCCCTCCCCACCGGCATGACCATTGGCAAGTTGGTCCTGCAGGCCGGGAGATAAAACAGTCTATGCTGTCGGTGACGGAGATAACCATCAGGAACATAGAAATGAATGTTCTCCATGACAGCCGAATTTTCGAACCATCCGCGAATCAGTCTGAAGAAATGTGTCACAATGTGAACATCCCTTCTGACCCGCAGATGGTTCATTCCGAGCATACCTAGGAGAAAGTCGGTAGGATAGAGCCACGGGTAGTAGCCATATTCCCTCAAATAAAGAAATCTTAAAAATTTCTTCTGAACTCTTTCCAACATAAGGGAATACTTCACCTGATGTGGGCTCCAAACCACCGACCCACTCTCAAGCCTACTCCTTACTAGCGAGTTATATAAAATTATGAGAACCCGAGTGTCTTTAAAATTTCTTGAAGTACGTAGGACGAAACCCAGCATTTTTAATGAAGTACTACAGGCGACTTCAATATGAGCATGAAATGTCAGCCTACTATCAAACACGATACCAAGATCTTTCATAGTGGAGACACGTTTTAAACTTCGGGCGTTCATATTATGCCGGTAAAACCAAGTATGACACGCCCTTGTGAAAGAAAGAATGAAACATTTAGAAATATTGAACTCAATCTGATTTCTCTTACTCCAATCAATGATTCTATCAATATCCGATTGGAGTCGATTGCAGTCTTCTAAAGTTAATATTTCTAAGAACAGTTTTAGGTCATCAGCGAAAAGAAGAAACCTGGAATGCAGAATGCTCTCTGCGATATCGTTAATAAAAATAGAAAAGAGGAGGGGGCCTAAATTAGAGCCCTGAGGAACTCCAGAGAGCACAGGAAATAATTTAGACAAAAATATTCTATGCGATACAAATTGTTTTCTTCCAGTAAAATAGCTGGCAAAGAATATTAGATACCGTAAAGAAAAACCTATCATTGACAGTTTATTTAATAAGATGTCATGATTTACAGTATCAAAAGCCTTCGAAAAATCATTGTATGAGCAATCAACTTGGTAGCCTTTATCTAAGGATTTTGATACATAATCTGTGAGTACCAATAGGTTTGTGTCTGTTGATCGGCCCTTTCTAAACCCATGCTGTTCCGATATTATAAATGGATCTACTTGCGACAGCATGTGTTTGTGGAGTATTGACTCGAACAGCTTTGCCGGGGCAGAGAGAATAGCCACCGGTCTGAAATTTTCCACAAATGTCTTTGACCCGCTTTTGAAGATAGGACAAAATTTTGAGACTTTCCAGGAATCAGGAAATATACCAGTTTCTAAAGAGAGGTTGAATATGAAGCTTAGGGGCAGCTTTAAAAAATCAACACATCCTTTCAGAAAAAAGACTGGTAAAAATTCAGGACCAAGAGAATGTGTATGTTTCATTTTTGTAATGGAAGATTTTACATCTGATTCGTCTATATGACGTATATCAATGTTCTGGGCTCCCTTCACATTCATCTTGGCAGCAGTATTGGGATTTAGTAATGGAGGCTCATTACTATACATGGATTGGAAATGTGTCGCAAACGCATTGGATACATCCGCTCCTCTAACGTCTCGATCACCATGCATCATGGTGTCCGTTATACCACCATCCTTACGTAGTGATTTGACGTAGTCCCAAAATGACTTAGAATCATGCTTGATATCACTCTCTATAGATTTAACATATGTACGAAATGCTATATGAACATTTCGTCTCACAACTGTTCTGAGTTTACTGACCATTTCATACTCACGTCGGTCACCAGTGGCTTTCCATTTTTTATGGTGAGCATGCTTCACCTCGATGCTCGCGATGGTATCTCTAGAGAACCACTATGGATATCTACGTCCACCTCTGTTGGGAGGTTTCCTAGGAAAGCAAGCGTCAAATATATTATATATACAAAAATAAAAATGGTGCAGCGCCTCATTAACGGTATCAAAGTTACAAAGCTCTTGCCATTCCAATTGACTCATCATACAGTAAAGTTTGTCAAAATCACCCCTACCAAAGATCCATCCACGCAAAGTGCCATCATCATGTTGGGGAACTTTGGTAGCCTTCGGAGGACTTTTACAGGAATACCGGAACTCTAATGCGGGGTGATATTTGTCTTCATGTACGAGAGGAGAATCACTGTGTATAACATTTAATGTCATGTTACACAAAACAAGGTCTAATATCCTGGACTCGGAATTAAGAATATCGTTATTCTGGGAGAGCCCGAATACTTCGCATATGAAGTTAAGGTCATTTTCGACATCTTTGCTACTGCGCGCGGAATATATGTTGAAATCTCCCAAAATAATAACATTCCTTGTTCCGATAAGATCGACGTTTTCATGTATTTTGTTAAAAAAAAGTTGAAATATTTCTAAATTTGATGCTGGTGGAAAATATACTACACATGTAAAAGTAACAAAAACATTGTAAGTTATTTTTACCCATAAGTCTTCGATGCCAGCCTCCAGAGCAGGTATGGGTTCAGCCTTAAGTTTGCTTTTAACAGCCAAAAGGCAACCGCCGCCTTGTCTGTGGCCAATACCATTGTCTCTGTCTTTTCTGAACACATGGAAACTGCCATCGAATAACTCTGGGTTGAACACACTGGAGTTCAGCCAAGTCTCAGTGAGTCCTATTACATCGAAATTATTTGCCAAAACATTAGAGGAAAATAAAGAACATTTAGTTTTCAGTCCTCTAACATTTTGGTAAAAGAAATGTAGAGTATTACGGCGTCAACTTGGTTTAATATTGGGTAGCCTTGGAGCTATTACCTTGTTGACCCATTCTTTCAAGAAAGTGTGCTTTGGCCAGAGTTTTGATTGCAGCAAGTCTGCCACTGCTGACCCGGGCACACGGATTTTAAATGACGCATATTCTCCCTTCGTTTTAATTTTAGATACCTTGAATGAGGAGGTGCTTACAGTTGGTATTGTTTTTAGGTATGACGTCATATCATCTAGCGAAGTATCAGGATGCAGAGGGTAAAGGTGAAAGTATTTCACTTCTTCTCGATTCCTTTGGCTGCCTCGTATGGCGATAGGGCGCCTTTTCCTGTTGATCAATGTCCAAGGTTGACTCCCCGAAGTTTGATCCAGAGGTGGTACATCTACTATAGTTTCATCGGACGAGGGCGGTGGGTCCCTGCTGGGTAGGGCGGAGGAAGACGTAGCAGAAGTAGATGCAATGTCGATAGACACGGCAGAAGTAGATGCAGCGAGGGTAGATGTGTCAGAGTTATCAGCCAAAGAACTATCACCGGCTTTTTTCCCTCCTTGGGAGCCTTTCGCAGCCTGCGAGCGGGTTATTCTCCTGCCGGTAGCCATTCTTGTGGGGGCTTGTACGACGGGAGCCGGCTTAGCGGGCAGGGGGGCAAGCAGGGGTACTAGAGCGGAGGTAGCAACGGGCGGAGCAGTGGTGGCGCCAGTGTCGCCCACCGTAGTAGTAGATACGGCGAAGGCGAACGGCGCGCTAGTGGCGCCTGTGGCGGAATCAAAAACCAGCACTTGTTTCATGTGTACATCGCTAGCACTCGCACCTGTTGATGTACTTGCAGTTTCACTATCGATAATATTCAAACTACCGACGTTTGACGTTTGTAGAATATTTTTGACTACATTTAAATCACTTGTCAAATGATCGATTTTAATTGAAAGGCGTTCAATAGCCTTACTAGAATATCGTGTGTGGTGTGGGGAGACGTTAAAAAACATGTACTAATTTAATAACATCTATAATATAGTTAAGGGTATTCCAATATTATATTATGACAATATAAAACTAGGTCTGAATTCATTTCAGCTATTATTAATATCTACATGTTACAGGAGCAAGGCTTTCCTCATCAGGATAAACAATATACTAAAAATAATGACAAATATAGACAAATAATAAGCAAATGAACAAATTACAAACATAAACCCAAATTAACAATAGGTGATGAAAGTAGGTAAGTAATTAATTAAAAATGTTAAAATAATTGAAAAAATAAAAAAATAATAATTTGAAAATATTAAATAATGCATTTATGTTAGAAATTTTAAAAAGATATAATTTTTTATTATTAATATAAATATTATCAAGAAAATAGGAAGGCAAAAAAAATTGTTATTATTATAAAAAATTGTATTAATCATATTCTAAATATAGTTATTAATGTGAAAATAAATTAACACTTATTATTGTTTTTTTGTTTAATATTAACTACACCCTTTTTCAAGATCCCCTCAAGGCCTACGTCACGTAGACATCTCTATTTTTATGTTTAAAATATTTGAGTTAGATCAATGTTTCCCTGTCGACGCGTTGCATTTCGCGAGATAATGAGACAATCTTGTATGCACATGAAATTATAATTTCGTGTTTTTCAGTCATGATCGAATTACCATGGTAACATCTAAATACCTCCGTGACACGCCACGAAGAAGAGCCGCGCCGAGAAGATGCTTATCGCAAGGGAATAAACCAAATCTAACTGAAATTTCATAAGTAAGTCTTCAATATTCCAAGTAATTAGCCTTAATTAGTATGGTGATTCGACGCCACGTTTGGGCCGGAAAATTGACCGGTGATTCGTGTAGCTACGTGTACGTGTTGAGTTTGCAGCGCGCGGAGAAACCGCTGAGGGAATTAGTCTTGCCTTGCGTTCTTACCGCTTTATCTCGCATTCATCCATTATAACGTGCAGAATGTACTTCTTATTCACACCAAATTAATCTACGTTCCCACACAGTTACAAGATTATGAACTTTCATCGCATGTTTTAGAGGCACTCTTACATTATTTCATCATTGTGATATGTAGTCCGTAGATTTTCTGAATGATATGATGTATTTTCAGTAAAGTTTTACAATTCAGTCTCGTTTTCAGACAAGTTTTTTTTTCTTTCTTTAAATTCAAACTAAAAACCTAACAGCGGCATGAATTGCTCTATGATCAAAGGGAGGCTGTGTATAGTTTTTCAAGCCTGTGTAAGATTCATACACTGAATATTTGAAAATTACATTATATTATCATTTCCCGCTGATCGTTGCGGCCAAATGAATAAATGAGCATACAAGTTCCTTTCTAATTTGTATATAATACTATTTTTTTTACATTATCTTTTCCTTGTTGTTTGTTTTACTCAAAGTAGGCACAGCTTTTCAGCCTCTATGGACTGCACGCCACTGGAACCCAGTAACCTATTTATGTATTATACGATGTTTTAATTATATATAAAATAGATTATCAGGTTCTTAGTTTGGGTTTAAAGAGAAACAAAAACAAAAAACTAACTTAAAAAATCCATTCAAAACCTTCAAACTTTACTAAGCTTTAAATGAATTTAAACTCAATCGTTTGCATCTCCGCCGACGTAAACAGTTGTTTCTTTTTGTAATTCAATTGAAACGAAGAGTTATTTGTCTGAATTTTATAGCTTTACTGTATTTTCAAAGATAGCGTGAAGATAGTTTCAGGTATTTTTATTTAAGAGATATGTGAATTTATCAATGATACCTATTTTCCTGTTACGTAACTCACGTGCAAAATTGTAGTTTTCTGCAAACATAAAGAATGATCATAAATTGATGAAATTACTTAATCGTAAAACATTTTCTTTTACCTTATCACTGCAACAATATTGTTGCCACTTGCAACCCAATCATAAATGATGCCTGTCTGCAAAACTGAATCGTAAACACAGCCATAACTTTTATAACACATCTATATAATTGCGGCAATTATAAATCGGGTTGCGTCGAGGTACTAATTATCCTTCTTTGGTATTTAATACTTCAAATTATCTGTAATACCTTTTCAGAATGATTTCAAAATATTGTTTTTGCTCTGCTGTAAAATTACTAGTCCTACCACTACCTAATCATAATGCCAAAATTAGTAAATTCCATTTTGACAACTTTTCAGGAGAAACATAAAAACGGTTATTTTTTAAACTCTTTAAAATTATTAAATTTTGCGGTACGCTTTGGAACTACTTTACGTGTATAATGAATAAGGAATGCAATAAAACGTTCGTTTAATTATAAGATTTAAAAAAAATTATATTACAATTTTAAACTGTACGGTCAATTCAAACTACCCAGTAACATCTATTGTATACGAATCTATACTTACTGATCGCTACACCACCATTCTTACCATACGAACATGTACCCAGAAAGACAAACTTATAAAAAACGTAACAAACATTAAAACAATCTTTTTTTTTTTTGTTAGAAACCAGTCACTTTGTAGTTAGACATATTTAATGAAAATAAAACAATAACTTTGTTTATAACCACGAGAATTTTATTTAATTTTATTACGACCGACCGGTTTCGCTTAAAATAAGCATCTTCAGGTACAAAAATTAAACCGGATTAATTTAACCGTTTGTAACTGAAAATCTTGAGCAGCTCCGGTCGTCGTAATAAAATTAAATAAAATCGTCATAAACAAAGTTATTGTTTTATTTTCATTAAAACAATCAACTATGATGGAATTCTTCATTCCCTAAAGAATTACGATACCTTAGTTCAATAGGAAAATAACTCAAAATTTCTGGGTTTTGAGTTAATTATTAAAAATTGTAAAGAGACTCTCCCTTCTCATATTTCAATGAAACAATAAATCTAATTGGTCCTGATTATGTAGTCAGATATTTCTTTATGGAATTATAATGAAATCAGCACATTCTTAGTTCAATGGAGAAACGTGACAAATGTTTTCGTTTGGAAATAGCCATTGACACCTAAGATATGATAGGTTGATAAATTACTTATACGTTGCATCTATTGTTAAAATAAAAATTTTCATATCCTGGTTTCTCAAAATGAGGAATTTTGAGTTAGTTCCCTATTGAACTGAGGTATCGATTATATGTTATCATGAGCCCAGAAGACGCCTGGACGTACTCTATTAACTACCTACAAACTACAATCAGCCAACATACAAATATAATTGTAAAACACACACCTAATAACATTGTACCAATTAAACCATGGATTAACCACACTGTTATAAACGCTATCTGTAAACGTTATAAGATTGACAAAAAAATATTCATACTTTTTTAAATTTAAACTCAATAAAATTGATTCATGTTTTTATTAAATTTGACCGCAACTTGAAAATGGCCTTGAACACCTAGACAGCTGTCAAAATAATAAAAACCAGAAAACTGTCAGAACTTAGTAATAACATTATTAAATTTGATTTACATTCAATTTAAAAAATATGTTTATTTAACGCTTTACAAGAAAGAAAATTACATGGAAAGGCGATTATTTTGTATTTCTGAAATTGTATTTATCGAAATAAGCACGAAATAGAAACAAAATCAAATAAACATCATTTGGCTTATTACTTTGAAACGAACTGCCAAACGCGAATATGTGAAAACATTTTAATGTGAAGAACACATTTCAAAGACAGAGTGGGTAATTTGGTGCTGACATTAAGTTCAAACATATTAAATATCTACAATCAAATTTGCTATACGTATGATGGCTGTACTTCATAAAAACAGCAAACTGTAAGTGTGTACTCGTATATTATTTATCACGGGTTCCTCTTTCAAGTGCATTGAATCAATCTGCATTAAAACTGGGCAGCTGCGTTGGTCACAGGAGAACAGATCATCTGAAATAATAAATTTTGCGGTGGAACTTGAAAGGGTTGTTCATTGAACAATTTATTATTAAAATCATTATGATTGCAGGTGGTGTAGCGAATGATAATTCAATATGCAATGTCCACTGAAGAGGTAAATTAAAATAAGTGTTTTGTGGGCGTGTCCGTGTGCCTGAAATAAACTGCATTTTTCTTACTTGGAAAATTGATCAAACATTTTCATGTATCGAAATTCTTTTTTGAACTGGTAAACAATTTCATCAACCCGTCTGAAGCCTGGGAGATGATAGGTCCTGTATTACCCGCTACATTATTTTTGTTTCATATCGGTATATACGCGGCACGGGCAACGCCGGACATAACCGCATAGTGTAGTTAGGGCCAGCACTCAAAAATGGCCCTAAACATCACTTTGCAGGTTGGTATCTCAAGCAATACTACAAATTATTTGTCTTTAATTTCTATATGGGTAGTTAGGAAAATGTATACCGTTCCAAAAGACAAAAATCCTCATACTGTAAATGCCTGAAAATACATCCCAAAATATCTGAAAATAGCTGCAATTTGAAAACTAAAAACTAAAAATTTATATTCCAATACGTATTTCGCATAGAATTTAAAACATTACGATTTGAGGATTTTTTTTTTACTTTTGAATTCTTACACATTTTCCTAATGACCCCTACGGAATTTACAGATAAATCATTTTTTAAATTTCTTGAGTTAAGATGTCGATATAAGCAATACTGCTTTTTATATTGCATTTATGTTTTTGTCAAAAACACTTTTTATGTAACTCCGCACAAAAAAAAAGTTAAGTTTCATTTTCCCGAATTCGGTGGAACTATGGCAGCCCCAAATTAAGGTATTTTGTGAAGCTGGAGAAAGTAGAGAAGAGAAGGGAAAGAAAAATAAAGGTTTGGTAAGTATCCGGTTATTCAGATCTGATCACCAAACACGACCAATGCCATTTCAGCAACGTTTCGTGACTGAATGATGATTTTTCAGCAGGGCGATACCGATAGTATCTATAACTTTAGAACGAAGGTACAGTCTGTCAAGAAATTAAGTCTGACAAAAGTGAAAGGCCCTGTGATTGTTTAAAATATCTAGAATTATTTGAATTTCATGAAGTAATATACCGAAATATAATTTTTACGTATTATTTATTTCTGAAACAACACAATAATTAAATAATATGTATTTATGCTTGTCGGGTTTTAATATAATGAAGACATTTAAGAGATTTTCAGAAACATTTTACAGGATTTTTGTAAATTATTGTAAATCATGGGAAACCATTACAAATCATTTGAAATGATTTAAAATTATTGCAAATCATTGAAATTCATTTGAAATCATTTGGAATTAATGCAAATCATTTGAAACAATTAGAAAAATTTGTAAAAAACGGGAAATCATTGGAAATCCTTTGAAATAATTTTAATCATTGGAAATCATGGGAAATCATTGGAAGTTACTGAAATCATTGGGAATCGTTGGAAATCTTTAGATATCATTAGAAATCACTGGAAATCTGCGGAAAATAATTAGGCACGTAGTACGTAGGTACAGATAAGTAAACCATCATTTTAAAAAGGCAAAATTTTTGTTTGAAATGTTTAAAGACGATACATTGTACGTAAATTGTTTTTTTCTTCTAAATAACATGCATGTGGCCAATTATCACCGGTGCATGTTTACTTCGTACGAGACTTTAATTATTTGCATAATAAACCGTGGTACGTTAACTGCTGAGATGCGCGGGGTAATTATTTGGCTTACTTGAAGTTTTCCTGGTCTCCGGGCATCCTTCTAATCATTTTAGCCTCATTAAAGCCTAATGCACCGGCGCGGCGCCTGTGAGCGGGTAGTTGCTTGCATATTGGCGCTTCCGCCGGCCACTAAATAAGGAGATTGCCCGATGCGGTAAACAGGGTGGGATAGCACAGGAGGACCCCTGGCCCCCTATCGCAACCACATCGATATCGGTAACTTGTCATCATTGCCGAGTATGGCAGCAGATCACCTAAAGACAAGCAACAGTTCACGTCAACTTAAATATGCTTAAGGGCCAGCATTCAAAAATGGCCCTAAACGTCACTTTGCAGGATGTTAACTCAGGCAACACCACAAATGATTTTAGAATATCTGTAATTTGTACACGGGTAGTTAGAAATATTTATAAGGTTTCAAAGGGCAAACATCATCAAACTGTAATCTTTAGATTCTATGAAATACATCCAAAAACATCAGAAAATAAGTTCAGTTCGAAACCGGACAAAGCAATTTTGAACGTTTTACCTGTAATTCGAGTACGTATTTCATAAAACATTTAAAAGCTTATAGTTTGAGATTTATTGTATTTTGAAACCCTATACATTTTCCTAATTGCCCGTATAAAATATACAGTTAAATAATTCGTAGTATTTCTTGAGTTACCAAACAGTAAAGGGGATATTTTTGGGGGCTGACCGTTAATTAGTTGACGTGAACTGTTGTTTGTTCCCAAATTTCACGAAACATTAAAAAAGCATTTCTAAAATTCAGAAAAGTTCTTAGTATTCTGATTATAAAAGTTAACTTTTTTACGTTAACTCCACTCAGGAGGCCCTGACTAAAATAATTTTCCTTGGGACCTGTGTCATCTTTGGGTACGCTGTGTGGAGGGTCTTTTTAGTAAACGGAAGGAGAAGAAATTCTGGGAAGCAAAAAAGTATAATTGGCCGATAGAAATCTGGGGGTCAGTATGTCCAGGAGTGACAAACGTATTAATTCATCCCTCCCACTGCGATGGGTTGAGTGAGTCCGGCTGGAGGGGTGAAGAAATCTCCCTCAACCGTCCTCTCCCGATCCAGTCCACCGCTCAGCTGGTGGGCAGACGCATCCGCCGTCAAGACCTGGACAAACCTCTCCCCATGAACCCGACCACCCCTTCTAAGTCACCAAACGTAGCGAATCTATGGTAGAGGTGTTGTTTTTTTTGTTTTAATTTAATGTAAATCAAATTTAATAATGTAATTATTAAGTTTTGCAAGTATTTTTAGTTTTTTTATTATTGTGACAGCTGTTTCGGCGTTTAAGGCCATTTTCGAACCGCGGTTAAACCACAGTGTGACGACTTATTTATATGATTTTATTTAATCCCACCCCATTCTAATTCGGACGGGTTTTTAAAAATAATAATGATTTATTATCGGTAAACCCGATTTAGTTAGAAAACAATTAAAATTTTGAATTCCGTGAGTTTTCACATTTATAATGTGTTATATTGTTTTGATAATGTGAACATACTGAGAAGCGGTGAATATGTAATTTTCCTTACTTTATTAATTAATGTTATATTAGGATCATTCGTTCGTTTATTAATTTCTAATTATTCGAATAATTTTAATCTTAGGCCCTTTCTTTCTACATGTAAGGGTTTAGATTTGTTGTAGTCAAGCGGAACGCGATTATTTATTAAGAAATATTCTGAGAATTTTTAAGAAGTGCTTTTATTTTTATAAAATCGTATATGTTCTTTGAATCTGGTTGAGAAAGCCCTTCCCGTCTGCCCTATATAGATAGCGTTGCAGTCGGCGTGATCACATTTTCTTTCGTATATGCCACTATTATTAAGTTTAGAATTTTTACTTTTTGAGTTTTTTAGGCTTGTTCCCATATTATTGGTTCTAAAAGCTATATTTAAAACACATTTTTCTTATTATATAATATTGAAAAAATTATAAAAAGCAAGAAATATAAAAAAAAACAATTTTATATATATCTGGTACATAATAATCAACTAGAAAAATTTGCATGTCTGTAATTTCTCGATCCAATATCTGGAAAAATTGTAAAAGAAAAAAAATGTAGTAGAGGTGTTGGTTATCCAATCAATGATTCTCGGGCGGTGGCACAAATCTGACATTTATAATCACTTTTTGTCATTCCAAATTAATTAACAGAAGTTTAGGAATTATCTAATTAATTCATTAACCTAGACTCTGCGGACCGCAACACCATTTCCAGCACAGACAAAGGGCCTCACTAGGACACTGAAAAGTAATTTAGGCGTAAAATACAATTAATAATTATGTATTTTTGCACTTGTTTTACTTCACTTTTATTCTTCAAACCCCTCCAAATTAGAAAGCCCTAGGCCCCTAGGATATAGCCCATTCGGCCCTGTGGTTAATCCGGCCCTGGCGGGAAACGTCGTATTTTTTAATGATAAAATACGTGTTCATTGCTGAAAAGGTCAAAGGTCCGCTTGAACTTACTTGTTAAAAGGTGATGTACCGGGAAAATATTAAATTAGACATCGTTAAAAGTACAGATACACTGTTGCTTACTAATAAATCAGTAAAATCCACATAGTAGAAGTTTTATTGTTATTTTTTTCTTTTTGGGCATAAATAATCATTAAAATAAACATTCCCTCTACTGAAGCCCAATTTGAGGGTAAATAAAAGAAAGGAAGAAAAAATCTCTATTATTGAAAATCGCGATACTTCTTGAAAAAACTGAACCAAAAGTAAGCCTCGACGGACTCCGTGGCTGAATGGTTACAACCCTCGGTTACGAATCCGGAGGTCGCGGGTTCAAATCCCGGCATCCCCTAATTTATATTTGATTAATTTGTGTTATTGTACAATTTATTCATTGAAAATAATATGTAGTATATTTGCGGCACATTCTATAATGGTAGATACTTTCAATATCGCCCTGGTGAAAGACCACCATTAAAAATCGAAACGTTGCTTGAAATGGCTTAAGCCTTCTTTGGTGACCAGATCTGAATAGCCAGGCACTTCCCCACCTTCCTCTTTCCCCATCTCCTTCCCCGCCACACAACCTTCGGCCTCACAACATACCACACACATTAACACTCGCATATATATATTTTTTTTAACGTCACTTCATTTCAGTGTTGTGTCCACAGAGTAAATAATGCATAGAGATGCCCTAATGCGCAAGGCGGTGAAGGAAGCTGGTGCCAATATGGGTGTCACGTGACTTTCGCCTTCTGCCATTAAAATCGTACTTAGGGCAAGTCTATCAATTCCAACGTCAGTGGTTGTGTCCTGTTTCGTTTGATATAACGATAAATACTCATGTAAAAATTGTCCAAACCATACAACTCTAAGAAATAATAATAATATTTGGATGATTTGTATATCGCCGTTTTTGTGAGAAATTACCTCAAGGGCGCTGTACAAATATAACTTCCTATTCTTTATCTAATTATGCACAAACAGATACATAAAAACATACTTACCTGGCAGGTCGCTTCAGATGAACACAGTTTTATTAGAAAATTTAAGCATAGAAATGATATTTTTACAGGTCCTATTTTAAGAAAGCTTGGAACCAAGCCTATCGTATGAGAACAAGATACGTAGGTATTAGTATTACGTGGAAAACAACAACGAAAGCTGATCTCCACTGATCATTCAGGGACCTGCCAGAACAGAGCTGGCCGAGGAGCTCAGACGGAGAGAGTGCATAGTGAACAGTGTACGGTGCAACCCGCTCGCTGCAAGGAATCTCTCGCATCGATCGAAGCTCGAGTCTGCCGTAGCCTGTTCCCGGTATCGACCCGCTGCTCGCTGCTCGCAGCCCGCTATCGGGGATGCCATCGCACTGCCCATGCCAGGTCGACCTCACGCCCTACGCATCACGAACCTCCGAGCGGACCCTAATGACCCTAAACAAATTCACGCAACCCTCTGTGAGCAGACTGGGTTGTTATTAAGCCTGTCAAAAAAAAAACTTCAATCTGTCTTTAAAATAACTAATTAACTAACACAATTCTGTATTGGTACACACTCCTTACTTCATTCATATTCATACCTGCATCGTATGATGCATACGATTTCAAATTAATTAAATTTAAAATACTATTTACTGGGCTAATGAGAAGCAATTTAGAGTATATTTCGACAATCTGGACATTTTATAAGATTCACCAACAAAAAATTGAGAGAGTGCAGCAAATTTCTTCCGTTTATTAATTGCAAGTTTTGTATTCCAATCGAAAATCTCATACTTTTTTAATGGGCCTACTTAACCTAACCGATTTATCATCAAGGCGCACAGTGGGCGATTTAGTATGTCTCTTCAAAATAGCGAATGGCAGATTGAACGCCCTTGATTTAACGAGCCTTATTACCTTGAGTTTACCTACCCGTAATACGAGGCAGACAGCTCTCTATAATAATCCAGCGTCTTCAAAAGATTATTTAGAGAACTCTCCTATTTAAAGATTGCACGGACTGGGTAATGAGTATAGTTCAATTAATGTTTACCGTTACAACCTTGTGTCTAGGCTAAAAGTCAGTTAATTTTAATGTTTTTATTAGATTTATTAAGTTTTTTTCATGCGCACCTTTTTTATCGTTGTATTTATTTTGTTATGTTTCTGTAAAACACCCAACCGGCGTAATAAAGGTTTGCTGTATTGTAAGCACGCTTTACAACTGTTCATGTTTTACAACATCATAATAATTATAAGCCTGAATAAAAAATAAAAAATAAATACTCTTCTGTTATTCTGATTCTTGACATGACCTAACTCAAGTTTGTTTCGCTTGATCGTGCCATGTCTTCCTCGGACATCCTTTCCAATGTTCCAATTACCTTCCAAGTTACTATATGGGCGGAGTATAAAGGATTCATTAGATTGATGGACATAATCTAAAATTACTCGCATTATTTGAAGCCATGCAAAAAATTGTCTTGAAAAAAACGATCGACGTAAAATTTTTACACAAATATTCATGGAAAATTGACCCCTCGCGCCCCATGGTCATTCTAGTGTTGTGTACCTTATGGTGATACAGATTCCCTTGAAGCAACCTTTAATTATACAGTGCCCGTCGCTCCCGGAGAGGCCTGGCTTGCTTGGTGTTTGCATTTGCAATCGGTGACGTACGCAACATGTTCTGGCTTGGATCTGATTTTGACTGCCCATGGTAACCTTTAATTCTTGTTCTAAATTCTAGGAATAATGCAATTTAAAATAAGGATTCAAAAACACTCCACTTTACACAGTACATAATGTGACTGGTACTTGGTACTCAATTTCAAAATTGGATAAAGCGTCAACACTTTTGGTCACATTTGTTTTATTATAAAGTTAGAAAAAGTCCTAACCATGTGTAGTTCATCCTAAGTATATAATGTTATTGGTTTATCCCCTTTGACTGGCAAGCTTCTATGAAACTGGTGTTGAACTTCGGTGTGGATTGTATAACACGCTTTCAAGAATATTCACTGACAATTGATTCCGACTACATTGAGTAATTGAATGAGATAAAAAAAAACTTCTAGCACCGTTCACTGTCAACCGACGCGTTACAACGATTTCAGACAAAATTTTGCACATTTCTATATATAGAGTTGACGCAATAAAGGATTGCTTGTTTAAAATTGTGGTACTCTGTCCAATATAATACCTACATAAAACAGGTGCCTCACCAATTTTTCAGCAACCGTATTTATCAATGTTAAATTTATTGTTATAAATTCCGTTTTAAAAACGTAACTCAATTCAATTTTAGCACTTATTAGTTTCCATACAAAAAGAAAAACTATTTTCACATGCATACTTATTACAAACAAGTAGTGATTGCAGAGGGAACGACAGGTCGATTTTCCCTCCCCTCCAGCCCTCTCCGCAGATCGGGATCAGCTGCCCCTTTACAGTCGTTTGTGTGCCATCACGTCTGGTACATAAGCTGGTGATAGATAGATATCGCACACGATTTTTTTTTCTAATAATTAGTCAACCACACTCCCACAATGGAACAATAAACAACGCAAAAAATGCGATTCACAGATTAACGCATTACCTACCTACGTCCCATCATGACCACAAAAAAATAATCATTGAAGATAATATTAACAACTCTCAAAATGAAACATGAAACCGAAAAGACACATATAAGAAAAAGGTAACTGTAGCAGCTGGGACTCGAACCCAGGACCTCATGGTATATCAGGAACCTTGCGCTCTAATTTACTGAGCTACGTCTACACCAATCCGTCCCATCATTTTTATCGATATGATATTTCGATTCCTAAAAAATGTCAAGATCATATACAATTAATCCCCAAATATATTTCGAGCGTCTTTTCGGTTTCATGTTTCAATTTAAGAGTGTTGTTAATATTATCTTCAATTATTAAAAATATGTTACAATGAGGTTTACAAGATAAGTTTGTCCAAAATTGAATTAAAAAGTCTTTGAAAAATCCTATAATTATTCTCTATGAAATCATCTAAGTAATAGGTACCTATCTATTTTATGTTCAGTACCTAAATAATGTCTATGAAAAATTATTTTATCCCTTTTTCGATAAATGTGCATGAGATGAAAATCCTCACTTTTAACGATGAATTAAATAATTTATTTTAAATTAACGAATCACGAAAAAACACATTGATACATTGTTCATAAATAATTTAATTAAATCTTAAGATTAATTCGGTGTCTCCCCCAAGTGAATTACTTGGGTCTTATTGTAATTATGTTCAACAAATGTTTTTTTTCTTTTTTCGATTTTCTCAGTAAACTCAGTTTGACAGGGAAAACTATATATCTTAAATTTTGGAGATAACAGGAAAAGACCACAGACATCGGGGAAACCAGTGCAAAATAAATCGCTAAGCGTTGGCTTTAAAAACCTAAAAAGTATTAGGTACCAAGAAAAATCCGTGATAAATCTTTTTTTTTTAAATCCATATTCATTCGGCTTATAATGCTCGTATGACCACACTGATGGAAGAAGATGCGGCCACTCGAACAAGGCGAAAACATAATGTCGCGCACCACTAACCAATAACCAGCCACCACCAACTAGCCATCGCCATCGCCATCGCTTAGCGCGACATCTCGAGAATTCCCGCCCTTGTCTGCCTCTGCCTGCCTCTGCCTTCATTCTGCATACCGAGCTCTCTATAGCTTTGTCACGCTTTGGCTGGGGCAACAGGGTCGGCTGAAGATTTCACTAATACTTTTGTCACATTGTACTTTACCCTTTTTTATCTTAAGAAAACGCAAACATAAAGGTTTGTTCGATGTCTGTTTCAATGAGAAAATTCTTGTGTCGGGACAGACGTAGGGTACATAAATTAATAATAAGGAAAAAACAGGAAAAAAATATTTTCTTTATGTTTAACAGAAAATTTAAATGAAAATAACGTAAGTTTTATCTTATAAATAAAAATAATAATAAAAAGGGAGAAAGAAAAGATGAAATAAAAAAATTATGAGAATAAAGATAATATAATATGGAAAATAAATTGTAAATGGGCCGCCACACGATTGATTTACCCGATACTGACTAAAGCCACCGCTTCGAAAGGTTCGACCATCCGGTCGTCCTTTCCTATAGTCAAGCCTACCAACTTTAGGAAAGGACGACCGGATGGTCGAACCGTTCGACGCGGTGGCTTTAGTCAGTATCGGGCAAACCAGTCCTCTGCAAGACCCATGAGATATTGTTAAGATTTATAGAGGTTAAATTGTGTATATATATAATGTTTTGGAAGTTTTATAATCCAAGTAAAAGTGAATATAAAATATAGGATTGCATGTGCCTATGTAGACTAAGATAGATTCAAAATTAAAATAGGCACGTCTGAATATGTATTTTAAAGAAGATCGCAATAATGGCTCTTCCACACGAATGGTTTGCCCGATACTGACTAAAGTCACCGCGTCGAAAGCTTTGACCATCCGGTCGTCCATTTCTATAGTCAAGCTTACCAACTTTAGGAAAGGGTGATCGGATGGTCGAGACTTTCGATGAGGTGGCTTTAATTAGTATCGGGCAAATCAGTCGTGTGGCATGTCCATTATTATGGGATGACCTATTTTAATGATCCAATGTTTTATTTCATGTTTAAATTTAGTCAGTGTTTTGTTTTTGTTTTATGTAAATACCGCACAAGAGTCTCAACTGCTCCCAACCATCTGGAGCCAGTGAGACTATGGCATACCCAATTGGGAAATGTTGTGAGGCTGATGCTAGTGTGGAGGGGAAGGAGAAGGGGAGAGGAAGGTGGGGAAATACCTGGCTATTCAGATCTGGTCACCAAACACGTCTAAAATCCATTTCAAGCAACATTTCAATTCTGAATGGTGGTCTTTCACCAGGACTGACTGATTTGAATCCGCGACCTTCGGATTTGTAGTCGAGAGCCTTACCCCTCAACCATGGAGGCCGTCAAAGTTTCTATTTGTCTAATCGTAGCTGGTAGTGTATTGTATAATTTGCATGGAAATATATTTATATTTTCATAATGTTCCTACACCGACTACTCCTGGTACAT
>JAHDVE020006502.1:0-62154 GCA_022606495.2 Halesus radiatus | reverse complement strand
ACATACAGAATACTAAAAAAAAATATAATGTCAAGTATAGACAAAAGATAAATATAGAACACAATGATGTAAGAATATTCAAAATATAAACATAAACAAAAAAATGATTAAAGTAGGTAATAATTAATCAAAAATGTTAATAAAAAGTAATTATAAAACATTGAATAACAAATTTATATTAAAATTTAAAAGAAAGCAATATTTTTTATTATTAATATTAATGTGAAAATAAATTCGAGAGATAACTATTAAAAAAATAAATATTATGAAATATATTTAATTGACTATTAACACTCTTTCTAATTCCTAAAAATTTCAAATTTGTCTAATTCTAAACCGGTTGTAATTGTATGTTATTATTATTATCTATTATTATTTTTATTATTATCTATTATTATTTTTTATATTTTCCATTAATGTTTTTATTATTACCTATTATTATTTTTATTATTATCTATTCTTACATTATTGTGTTCTACGTTTATCATTTGTCAATATTTAACATTATTATTTTTTAGTATTTTGTGTGTTCCGATGAGGAAAGTATATGTACGTATATATTAAAAAAAAGTGGTGATTACATAGTAATGTTTAATTAATTTATTTATTCATATATCATTCTTCACATGATTTTCTTATTCCCAATTTATTACACATTTAGAGCAATTCAATTAGAAAAATGATAAAGTTTTGTAATTATAAACATTTAACCGGGTACTTATAATAAATATGTTAATGTTTTTATATTTGTCTTATTTGAGAGTCGTGCTAAATGTGGAAATGAGTAAAATTAATAGCAACACCCAAAACAACGAAATCAATCAACTGGATGATCCGTTAAAAGAGATTTGGTAGGTGTAAATCTGCAAAGAACAAATACAAAGATTATTATCATATTCAAATTGAAGACATTGTTAAAAGAAAGGCCGAGCTTTAATTGAAAAGGGTAGGCCGGGAACAAATCGTTCACCCAAATGCAAAAGTGAACCAGTGCAAAAATTATCTATTGAAAACAATTCCTTTCAACTTTTTGTGGAATGTGATATTGAAATTAAGTTTATACCACATGTAAGATATTCCTTATAAATTAAAATTCAATTTTTTTTATAAATTAACAAATAATAACGACCTAAACTGCATTCCTATCTCGAAACTGTAAAAATCGCTGTGCCCTTTTGCTTATGGGACGTCGATACAATGTTAATGTAATACTATTCTTAATTGTATACAAGAATAAAAAAATACATCAGGAAGATAACAGTTAGTAGATATGGAACGATGATCTCAAAATAAGCGCAGGCCTAAAATGGCATCCCTGGCAAAGTTAGAACAAAAAACAATAGGAGAAAGAAAAATTAGGATATTTATCAAATACCTTATTGATGTTTCTGATAATGTATTCATGTAAATTAGTCAGTAATTAATACTACTTTAAAGAACAGTGACTATTTTTATTGCGAGTAATTTATTTAAACGTAGTTTAAAAGTAATTTATTTAATTTAAAAGAGTTAGTTTATTTAAACTATTAGGAGACTTTTAAAGGTTCTGCTATTCCCACGTATGTACATCCTCACACTGTGGTTATTTTGTAATTTTCATTAATTTTAAATATTATTATCCGGACAAGAAAAACAAATCTGTAAAAAGATTTACTAAATAAAAAAAAGTAAATCTTAGCCATCTTAACGTATCCCAAAGAAATGGGGTTCAACCCGCTTGAAGTATGCAAAACAAGTCATGAAGAAAACGCCTAGGGGAGATTCCCAATAGATAAGACTAATTCTTTTACTACCCATTATGCAAGTACAAGCGGTCGGCTATGATAATTTTAACGCTTCGAAATGAGGTAAATTTGAGAATTATCATTTTATGAACGTTCATCGCTATTAAAAAGCCATAAATATAATGCTCCAAATATAAAATACCTTCCGAAAATGATACATATCGCTTACCATCGCTGCTTCGGAGGTAGGAACCGTATAATTGATAAAATAATATATCGCTAAATGTTGTTGGATACGATAAGAATTTAGGAACCTACGATATGATATTACAATTTTTTTTTATTAAAAAATATTGGTTTTCGACATAGAGATTGGAAAAATCGGGATGCTACATCCAAAATTTAGTAAAAAATACTAATATTTTTTAAGTTGGAACACCCTTAGGTAAACTTTAGATAGTTATGTTGTTTCATTACAACGCGAACTTTATTTATACTGATAAATATTTAAATGACCCAACGAGGCGTACTAGACACACTACGCTTCTTCAAGTAGAAGTAAAAAAAAAACACGAATGTAGTGAAGAACTCATCAATTACTCGCGTGATCACAACATAATAGTTTACCATTTACGAAAAATTACTCCACTTAGAAATTTTTATGATAACAAAACAGATTAAAGCGTGATAAAAATTAAAATTTATATAAAATCACACATAGTTTTTTTTTATGTCATTAACGTTATAATTTTTGATTTCATAATTTCTCAAACTTTCTCTGTATCTTCTCTTCACACATTTTCTACCTACTTATTCTTATTACTTGGACCTACATTAGTTAAGAAGCCTTCTTATTTCAGATAAATTAAAATATTGTATGAACATACTTAACAGGTACTATAATTATGTAAATTTATTATAATTACCTCAACTTGTAATAATGCTGTGTTGTCTACATAAATAAATAATAATAAAAATACTGAATACGCAAAAAAAATTATGAATGTGTACAATTAGTTTGTACTCTTATGGATATGTGTAAACATTGGGTGTATGTTATGTGTACAGTAAATTTGGGGTTACTTGTCACTTTCCCACCAGTATGATTAAGTTATGGTAACTCCTCCAGGGTACACGTCAAAGAATCCTTTTTTTTTTTAAATTAAACGAAGCTAAAATTGTCTAAGACTCTAAACCCTAAAGTATCCCTGCACAGTTTTAATCATAAACACATTTCAATTTTATTTTTATAAACAATAATTATTAATCTAAAACACTCATCCAAATTGAAAAAACCTTCCGAGCAAAGATAAATGTCGCCGGCAGGACTCGAACCCGCACCTTTCTAATGTCCGGTCAGATGCTCTACCGTTGAGCTACGTCGGTTTATCACAAACCCGCCAAGTTAATCAATATATACTAGTGTTCCATTCAATAATTACTGTTTTTATTATATTTTCACCTGTAAACAACCAATTTTATTAGTATGAGAGAGGCTTGTAACGGCTAAATCCCTCAAATAGATGGCGTCGAGACAAATTATGTCTACATTTTATTGGTGAAAATTGCTTTGACTTGTCAAATATTTATGCACAAAAATGCACTATGCACAAAAATCTTGTCTTAAGTTTTAAAGAACTTTAGGTTATCAATTAATAATACATTTTAATTTGGTTAGTACTGAGACTTGATGACTTGACATAACTCTTATCAGCTCCTCTTGTCATTATCCAGAGTAATCCAATTTACGAAATGCGGGAGTGCACTAATCAAGGATAAATATAAAACATAATAAAAGTTAAAATATAATATTAATCCAGGGAAAACTATCTCTACTACCCCAAGTTAGATTCTGTACAGTACAATGCGTTGGAATGAAGGAATTTCTTATTTTTTGCATGATTTTTGGCGATTTTTTAAAAGAATTTGCTAGTAGATATGTACTATCTATGTGTTAATTGATATTTTTTTTAAGTTTGAACCTACGAGGTTCCGAATGTTATATCTAACTATATGTCCATCGATATGTTAAGGGACGTATTTTAAAAATGTGAGTGTTTTGACTTTTCATATTGTTATAAAATAAATGGAAAATATGCAATTCATTACAAAAATTGCGAAGATACAATGCGATTTAAAAAAAAAATAATTCTGAAGAATAATGTATATACGAGTAAATCAAATGCCATTTATGAGAATACCTCCAGCTCTTGACATTTTATGGCTACATGCTACACTAGATACTATAATTAATTAAGAATATATTTAACAGAAAATCTATTGAAAGTATGAAAAAACCCAATTCGTATAACTCGGGCCGCTTGAGGGCGCTAGTTTTGCATGTTGCCTTCACAATGTATGGTAAATGTCAAGAGCTGCGCGTACTACTATTTATACGGTATTTATAATAAGTATATTAGATAATAAAAACAGATATAGTGGTTTCGCATGGGGATGGTTTGAATATGTTTCGACTATAGCAAATTGAGATAAAAGTAGTCAAGTCTTGGCCTTGTTTGTTGACAGGTTGAGATTGACGATTTTTGCATAGATCCAGGCTCATAGTTTCACAAGTTGGGATTTTTTTTTATTGAAGGCATATTTTATTTCATAAACGTACAAAATATCCCGATTTGCAAAGCTGCGAATCTATGCAAAGGACTTCAGTCTTAGTTTGCCAATGAACAGGGATTTAGACTTGGCCGCTTTTCGTTGTATGCTCACGGTTTACATTGTGTTTTTAATGTGGTACTCTTCACAGAGTACAGTGATTATGAGCTACTGCGTAATTTTACATCGTGGCTATACACACACATTTATGTTGTCAGTTCTTTTATAGATTGATGAAATTAATGGACACATTTATCTGAACATACAATTTCCTATTCCTACACGTGATATTTAGATTGATTGCAAATGACTTGAATCCTGGCTAGATTACCTTGTTTTTGCTGCACAATAGTAGATTTATTTGTTTGCTGGCGTTGTGGTTGGCAGTGGTTGTGGAGGAGGTTGTAAGGAAGGAGGGAGGGGGGAAGGAAGGGTAGTTCAACGCCACCCCTCCCTTTCCCCCAACACCAATCCTGCATGCGATGGGGTGAGAGAGTAAACGTGGCGAGCTCCGTGCGGCCTTAAGCATGTCGATGCAAATTGCTTCACCTTTGAATGTCGTAACTGTTTAATTCAGTAGATATATGTTTGTCCCGTGGAATCAAGAGATTATTAAATCACCATTACATTAGCCGCTTATATTAGCAGAAAACACGAGCACTACGCCAATTTAACGATGAAACGGCAACCTTTCCACACTCCCACTACAGATGTGTAATATGGAAGACTAATTACCCCAAAATCTGTATACCCACTCGTGTGTAATGCTGGAATTAGAGAAGAACAATTTCCCCGTCCGACGACTTAGGAATTTCTTGCAACTTTTTCTTTCAACAGAAAACGTTAATATTTTGCCAATTTAACGATGTGACAACAAGTTCTCTAAATGTTCATATATTACGAGGGTAGGTACAAATGTCCAATATTAAAGACAATATACGCCAAATTTCAAAATCAACCGTGTTAAGGGGAACGGCTGCGGTGCCTGTTTCATACAAAACTGAATTTTGGATTTGAGGCCGAAATACCCATCCAAACTGAAAGATCTATTTTTTAAATAAACTTTTTAGTAAATATATAGTAGTTTTTGTCTTACCTTCTGAAATATCGGCCATTAAAGGAATTGATTTTTTGCAATTTTAGAGGTATCTTTAACAATTATTTAAGGGCTAACGGTGATTTTAAAAAAAAGTTTTAACCCATCTGCTCTGAATATATAATGAAATATAAAATTATTTGTAGTTTTAAAACATTAAAATAAGCAATATGGTTGACTTTAAATTAAATTAAAAACGACCAATTTACGGTGGAACACAAATTTGCCATACAGAATTTAAAATATCGACCCGAAAAAACCTTTTTTTTTAATGTTTTATTTTTATATCTACATATCATACTTACGTATCAAATGTGACTTATTTTTTAAAAAGTACGATAAACCCGCAAAATAATTTTCTATGTTTCCTCTAAAATTATGAAAATTGATTTTTTTTCATCGCACATACTTAAAAAATTAAAACAAAAATAAATAAAATACCTCTCATCCGTACTAGATATTTACTAAACCTTTAATTAAAAAAAATAGATCATTCCGTTTGGTTGTGTATTTTGGCCTCCAATCAGAAATTCAGTTTTTTTATGAAGCAGGCACCGCAGCCGTTCCCCTTAAGATGATCAGTGTGTCCCGATTACCCAGTGATCCAATTACCTACTGATATAAACATTTTACTGATCAAATATTCTTCTGTTGTTTTACTTCTATTACAAATGTCCACGTATATACCTAATTAAAGACCCAATATGCCAAAATCTTTCAAAGCCCGTCTAGATTTCTAATAACCAAACATGACTGAAAGTCATGTCATGTTCATATTTGAATGTTGATCTACCTACAGAACTCTATGCATAATTATGAAATCTATTATTTAGGCTTTGACTACGAATACTGTTCTGTTCATTAATATCCGTCACAAGAGGTAGTTATCGATTTGCGTTCTCCGGGCTTTATTATTTTACAGATCATGCATAAACATGTGTACAAGTGTACATATATGATTAATACAATAATCTTGATTTTTTCTCCATATGTAGATAGATAGATATATAGATACGAGATATGGAAAGACCGATAGGGATATTGAAAGAAGGGTGAATGCAGGAAACTCCATTAACAGAGGACTGTACGCGGTTGGCGCATACAAAAAGTCGTCCAAAGAAGCGAAGCTAACAGTCCACAATGGAGTGCTGATACCAACCCTGATGTATGCAGTGAGGCATGGAACTGGCAGAGGAAGGATGAAAGTAGACTGAATGCTGTAGAAATGAGATCTCTGAGACGAATGTGTGGTAAAACCATGTATGATCGTGTGAAAAATGTTGAGATTCGTATATAATGCAAGGCTGATGTAGTGAGCAAGGGACGGGTTTGGGCATGTAGAGTGAATGGACGAAGAAAGGAGTGTAATGAGAATACATGACGCGAATGTGAATGGAAGAAGAAACCGGGGACGACCGAGAAAGACATTGCACGATCAAGATATTCAAATACTTGAGTCGGGCCATGTAAGAAGTCGGAATAACAGAACAGAATGTATGAGACGTTGTATGAAAGTGAATGAAGCAGGAAGTGTATGCCAAGATCGAGTTGTTTGGCGGTCCGTCCTCCGAAACGGCCTGATGGTTAGTTAGTTAGTTAGTTATTTACATTAAATAACATTTTGACATTATATACAAATAATTAGTTAGTTTCATAAATAATAGGGAATAGGGAATATATATAGGGAATTTATAGGTACAGAAGTTCCCTACTCGCTACGCTAGCTTAGACCGTGCTATAGCAAGTATCTCACGTTGGTTTGTGATAAAATAAAATAAGCTATTTTGTGTATATATTCCATAAGAGTTAGCTATCGTTTTGCGTTCTCCACGTTCAGCGTTGTTAATATATTATTGAACAGTATATATGTGCCACAAAAATTAGGTATCGATTTGCGTTCTCCATGTTCAGAGTAGTACATACATATTATATCTTACGGAACATGTATAAACACGTGCGCTTATATTATTTTGTGAATTAGAAGTAATAGTCTGGATTAGTACATCAAATAATATGTAAGAGTTAAATATCGATTTGGGTTCTCCAAGTTCAGAGTGGTATATATAATATTTTGCAGAACATGCATAAACACGAGCACATGTATTATACGTAATAGTCTTGATAAGTACGTATATAATAATATGTGCCGCTGCTCATGGTAGGTTTATGGTGGGTGCACTGATGGAGTAGGCCCATGAAGCTTGGTGAGGGTCATTTCGCCAGTCACGCGCTAGGCAAATTGCCTTTCATCCCGAAACTTTCTCACGCACGTTTTCTCTTTGATTGCCCCTCTTCTTTCCCTCTGGTTAACTGACCTATAAAAGGCTCACGACTCACGGGCCGGTGGCAAATTGAGGTTACCTAAATACTTTAAACTGCCGCGGGTGCTTATAGAGAAAATAGGCAACTGATATATAATTTAATTAAACCAAAGGATAATAAAATTAAAAGGATTTAATACATTATGAGTGCATTTAGGAAATTAGATGATTTATGACTGAAAAAGTCTAGTCTCAAGTAAAGAAAAAGTTCTCAGGTAATGGAGAAAGAATTTAACTCCCTGAGCTTTTTTTTGAGAATAAATGATAATTTTTCTCAAAGATGTGTAGTAAACTTTTGAATGGTAATAAAAGCGTGTCTTATCTCTTTCTAACACAGTTTGAATCATATTCCTCACTATAGTACAATATGAAATAACATGACTTTTATGAGTTCACGTCGGGCTGAGAGAAATATTTCCTAAAAATACTCGACGGGTTAATATAATAATCCTCGCCTACAACATCTTAGGAAAAGCGGTTTCTTTGTTATTAAAATTATTCATGCAATTATTTTATCTTTTTTGGCCGTTACGTTTTGTTCAAAATTGAGATCATTTCTAGCGAAAATTTAAGTAATTGCGTGAAGTCTTTACAATTGGAAGAACAAACAAATAGCGTCCCCTTACTATTAATTTATGTAATATCTAGGTAGTGTACCTACTCTTTTGACAGCCTGCGGGGATAAGTTTGTAAATATTTTCAATAGTTCGTAACAGTGTTCTATACTTCCATACCACAGCATTCTTATACGGTCCGTTAAACTTAACAAACACAACCACAACATCCAGACCTAGAAGCGTAGTACATTAAATGCAAATTCCATGTTGATACGTTTTTGCAATGCGTGGGAGTTGAACTCAAAATCGTTCAAATCAAAGTCAATTGCGTAGACCATTACGCTACGGCAGTCGCTCTTAATTAATGGTAAGTATCATACCACAGCTCTTGACGGCAACGTCAGTACAGTGGCGTTCACGAAACATAATAAGAAATATTCACATCTTCTATATAGTGCCTTCTTCAATCAGATATTGACTTTCATCTGGACAGTCTCCTCTTTCAGGCTGCCTTCCAGAACAGCACGGAATTACACTCGTTGGTAATACGCAGGTTTAAATCCACAAGCAAAACATTAAAAAAAAATACTACGCTGTTTTTATTCTCATACTGTCAATTTAAAATCAAGATTGATTCATATCTGATTGAAATTAATATAATATCGTCCACGTAGAAGTAAAACTCATTAAGTGCCATACTAGCTGTATGCCACATAGTATTGTTACCTCTATTAGGACGATATTTAGTTCAAAATCGGTGTTACTTGGTCTTGCCATGGAGAAGAAAGTATGTACCTAGTTTGTATACAGGATAACAAAACGTACCCGACAGACTTTAACCAGCGATTCCTGAGCATATCTGAAGTAAATGATGTCATTTTTCTGTCCGAAGTCATTTTTTTTATTGACGAAAAAAAATCCCATTACACCTTGCCACAACCTAGCGTATCACATGATACGCACTCCTTCTCGTTCCAACAGCACCGTACGGAGGAGACGGAGTGCATATCCGTCGCGACGCGTAGCTGTGTGATCAGTGGATGTGATAGAAAAGTATTTGAAAAAAAATGGACAGCAAATTGACTTCTACATTTTTTTTATTTCAAATATGATCAGGTACGTGGTGATAAATCCTGTATGTGATTTCACCGTTCTATCGAAGGTTGGATGCAATCGATGAAATTTTACATAGGATGCGTAATCAATAATGGTTTTAGGTACACATCTTTTCATTTTAGATAAAAAAAAAGTGAACCATTTTGATATTTTTTTCAAACTGTACGCAGCATGATGCAGTAGTTATTAATGATAAGTGTGGGTAGGAAATTACCCATGGACGCGTCGCGTCGTGTCCCCGCACCGTGAAATTCTATTTGCTATGACATGTGTATAAAATTACGGCGGACTAATCACGTGTTCTCGCCGGGCAGAATGCGATTGGTCGAACGGTCGCCGTGCTATATTATTATTTTCCCTAGATTTCACGATAAATAATGTCAAAATGGCCTCCTTCATGGCGGGGCGGAACTGCATAATCACTGCCATTATTATTTTGTAGGCGCTGTTAAGGCAGTGTAATACCGTAGTCATAATAATTATTTATAGATTTATTAGATCGAACAGCCTTAGGAAATTGTTAACTCATTAATGTAATGTGTTTTTCTAATGACGCCCTGTAATAATGATTCTTTGTTGAAGTGGATGATTTATCAGCATGGCGCTAGCTTAAGTAAGACGTTTGTACTTACAAGCCCGCTATGTTTTATGTCGATCGGACTAGGTGAGAATAGAATGCAACAAATCATTTCTTTACACACTTACAAAACCAATAATAAGGAACTCTTTTATAGATAATGACGTTCAAACTTAAATACCAGTATATTTCGTTTTTGTTTTTTCTAAAGTCAGTTTCCATAGTTTCAAAAATTTTCAAAGTTTCAATTTTTCAAAGGCCGCTAAAACGCTCCAAATCTATGGCCGGTCGGCTTTGATCAGTTTTGAGGTTAGAATGTCAATTGTCAATAAAGGGATGAGCTTTACCGTACATAAGTGTATATTCTTTTCATGGTAAACCATAACCAAACGTAAGTAATAAAATTATGTACCTGTTTAGAAACGTTACCTTAAAGGATAATAATAGTATTGACAATTAACATTATCATAATATCCGTATTGATAATTGGTTTGATCATGAATACTCTAATTTCTTTCAAGAATAATAGTTGTTTATATTGAACAACAATTATAAATCTTAAAGTCCCCCAAATTAAGTTAAAATTTACCCAAATTAAGTTAAAATTTCCCAAATTAAAAAAAAAAAATACATATTTAAAATACAAAACAAAACCGAAAAATAAAATTTGTCATACTAATCCTAAAACAGAATCCTCATAGATGTTCCAAATGCAATAATGGTACCAACATAATACGATATTTTAATGAGCTGATTTTTTATTCACTTTTAAATAACAATTTATAATTTCCACGCACAATTATAAATAATGAAAGTTGTATATTCAGAATCGGCGTTTTCTGATCTCTGTGAATATATGTATTTTTAAAGTCATTATATTTTTCACTGGAGTTCCTTATTGTTCAACTTGATTTTAAATGATGTCAACTTACTTAAAAAGCGGAATTTATATGGAAAATCTGTTTTATTCTGAAAAAATGAAAGTTTTGTGTAAATATGATATTTAAAAGCTTCATAGCTCACAATGGATATGACATTGGAGCTGAATATGGGTATATAGGTGAAACTTAAAATTATTCTGTAATTTCGCGATCAGAGATGCTTTTAAATTTTGAGATGATTTGTTTTGTTGACGGGTGTACGGAATATGAAATGGATAAACTTTAAAAAATATCATACACTTTGCTCGTGCATACTTTTTGTGTTAATGTTAAAATAAAATAATGTATATTTAGTTTCTTGGAGGAATTGAGCTTTAAACCCACAATAACAATTTATTCCATTTCATATTCCATATGCATACCCGTCAACAAATAAGTGAACTCAATATTTAAAAGCATTACGTGCTAAAAGTTTTTTTTTCTAAAATAATAAGAACTAGCTGATGTGTACCCGGCCTTACTCGGTGTTTTTTTTTGGAATAAAGTTATGAAATTTCTTGCTTGTCGTTTGGGTGCCATAATAGATTTGACTTGTGGCTTGTGATGACTATCACTGTCTCTAAAAAAAGAAATAATTTGAAAATTTGATGTCATTCCGAACATTTAAAAAAAAATCTTAATAATAAAGTTCTTGCATTTTGTAAATATTCTACCCAAACAAACCTTCTTCTTTTGAATATGTAATCTGTGGCTAACCAGAGTGGTATGTCTGTGGGGTAACCTCAATACAACATGGCGGGTTCAATGTTTTTCTTACTAATTTTAAAGCGTTATGGCAACAGTTTTACATTTTGAATTTCATTCAAACTGCTCTATAAACCTCCTCGGCACTAATAAGAACAAACTGTGCTATTTTCAGTAAACCGATCGAGTAATTTTCAGACAAACATTCATTTTTATATATAGAGATTAAAACGATCTCGAATAAGCATAGTATTTTTAAGCTTTACTTTAAATTAAATCCACCTAATCAAAAAACACATCCCGGTTACGATACGGAGGTCGAATGTATATAATATTAGACGTGAGAATATATTAAAATAAAGTACACACCTACTTAATAATATTATAATATTTATCACAGATTAAATATCTTTAAATAGGTAGTTTTTTTAATATATTGTTTTTTAACACATATTTTTGGCTCATTACAAAGTACCTCCCTACATATTAATTTATTAGTGGGTAGCCATTCAGATATAAATAATAAAGAAAATATCATCTAATGAATCACCATACCCCAAATCCCACGAAAAGGGAAAACAGTCCTAAAGCATTTGTCTCAATGGCCATTTTGTGTCAAACACCTTTTTTGTTTCAAAAATTAGTGACATATTTCAGTTTATTTATATTGATGGTAGGACGGGCACCATTAGTTTTGTCGCTGAGGGTGGATGTACCAGAATTAAGAAATAACAAGTTGAAATATTGCTTTTTTTAAATGTATTATTTTGACTATAATTTTGATAAGTAATATATGTACCAAAGTATGAATCTACATGCATTTTTGATGTCTAATAATAGTAATAATAATAATGATATTTGCGTAATTATAACGCCATTTTTGTGAAAAGTCACTTCGAGGGCTCTTTATAATGAATAAATAGACTTTAATAGTTAACTAACATACTAACTCGATCGTGGAACACAGTTCTTGCTTCATTCACATTCATACATTCTCTGATATGACCCGACTCAAGTATTTGATTCGCTTTAATCGTGTCATGTCTTCATAGGGCGCCCCAGTCTTCTTCTTCTTTAGCAGTTAATCTAATTTTTACATAAACGATTTTTATTCACTATTCGAAATCGACACCTTGGCTTTTCTAGAAATGGCTTTAGCCGTGTTTGCTGCCCCGATTTGAATAGCCAGAAACTTTTCAACCTTTTTCTATTTTTTTCTTTTATATTTTATAATAATTTTTTATTTTTTTTAATAGGTTAGTTTTTTTACAACTATATTTTAAGGAAGTCTTACAAAACTGAGTATATATAGGAATAATGTAAGAATAGGAAGTAAAATTTGTACAGCGCCCTTGAGGTGATTTTTCACAAAAACGGCGCTATAAAAATCATCCGATTATTATTATACGAGTACCAGATTGATATCCTTCTTTTCGTCACAATTAAACTTCACGATATTTAAAATAACAAACAAACAAACAAAAATCGTCATGTGGATACAACTTATAAGTCACTAAAACGTTCTTCCAATTTGGTGCTCACAGTCCCGTTAGTAATAAAACAAATAAGTTTTTTTTTTTTGTATGAACCTGGTAGGCATATTTTTAAGTATTTTTTGTTTGAAACCTTTATTGAGGTGTCGTTTCACAAAAGCGGCGCTTTTCAATTCATCCGTTTACCACTGAACGTCAAATGTGAATAAGTAATTGGTGTGTTCGGTGTTTGATGGTATCGTATGCAGAACAAAGCTTGGATATAGTGCTTTGGGACAACAGTTAAGCACAATGCATTATTATAATTAAGTGGAAACTTTTGTGTTCTGTGGTTAATGTCTAATTTCCCCAGTTAAGTGGACACCTGCATTCCTCCAAGTAAACAGTAACAATATAACCACATTACAAAGTTTGCTTTATTATACTAGACCATTATGACAGGGTACTAACAGCAACAATCCAGCGTTGATATATTATCATGTTTTGTAATCAATCCAGGCAATTTCAGAAGAAAAAACTGATTATAATATCAGTATGAATTGACAGATCCGGTTGACATGCGTTCTCATACAGCGGTACTAAGCGTGGATAATACCATAAAGTTGCATAAAAAATCACATCTTCGGTGACATCTCTGGGTAATCTTCACCTTGCAGGCTGCAGCCCGAAATAGCTCTACCGAAAAAAAATATATATGTACGTATATAGATTATTGCTATCCGTTTTAGAACAGACGTCGTCTAGTGAGGCGGGTAAATTACATATATTTGTAAGAAATTTAATGAAATACAATTTAATGAAATACACAGTAAAAAATATTAACATACTTATGTCAAGTTTATACTGCTGTCCAAAGTCACTCTGAACAACAATAGTTTCCGCTTGTTTAATTTGATTTAATAGATTTGGGGTAATTTAACTGCATTGGTCCCTACTTATGTTATTTTGTAGCTTTTTACAGCGCCCCTGAGGCGTGGTCCACAAAAATGGCGCTATAAAATCACACAGACTCTTTACTCACCTCCCTTAAGAGCGCTGCAATCGACTACAAAATTAGAGTTCTTTAATTGGGTGGGAAACGATAATAAAATAAGGATGCGTCAGTCGCCATAAAACCAAAAGAGATGTTTAGGGCCTAACTTAGTAGAAACCTTTAGATTCCGCAGTCGGAGCCGTATGTAGCGGAGATGGAGAAAAATAAGTAAATACCAAGTAAAAATACAAATAAACGACGGGTTCGGTATAAAAAGCGACGGTAAGGATTGGATTGGGGGTGCCCGATCTCGGGACAGAGCCCGGAGCGCAGACTTAGCAGGAGTAAGCAGCCAGTTATTTATAATCCGGCCGGGAAGAGCTGGCGCCATGAGGACTTTTACGATTTAAGGACGAGAAAAAATTCAATGCAAAAGTGAAGCGGGCCCGGTGCTTCCGCTGGACCAAATGATAGGCGTTGTGAGGCTAGTGGACTTGTGTAACTTAATGAAGTGTAAATTCATTGGAATAACTTATTAAAGCCCATAAACTTCATTTTCACATTTAATGAAACAGAAAAGGACACATTTGTCATTAACTCGGTGATTACAGCGTTCTCCCTTTGAGACAGAGGTCCAGGGTTCGATTCACAGATGCGACCGATACCTTTTAATTTTCTGTCTTTTTTGTTACATGTTTCATTTGAGATTTGTTAATATTACTTTAAATGATTTAATATCAATGAATTTTCATAGATCGCTATACATTATCTTTCTTTTAAATTGAATCTTCATGAATTCATGTTAAAATGCATCTTTTAAAAATCCTATAAAGTACTGTAACAGTCTGGATTGTGGAAGTATTGCTCAGGAATATTCTTCTTTGCTTCACATCTTTAATCACGGACTTTCTAAAATGATTCAGATACCTGGCATCTTTCACGCTCCTGAAGTCATATATTCAAGCCGTTGGTCCATTTTATATCTCTTTCTGATTTACCACAAAAACTATACAAATTATCCAATTATTATTACTTAATATTAAGGAGCATTCTAAACCTACCATTTGTACCTCTACCAGATCCGAGCGTCTATACCATACATGGTTTCAGCACTCCGTTTTGGACTGCTAGCCTCGCTTCCTCTGACCTCATTTTATTTGCAACTACTGCAGTTCTCCATTAACATTAAATTTCCTGCACTCACCCCTCTATCAATGTCTTTATCAGCTCTCCCTCTTCTCACGAATATACTTCCTGAGCGTGCAAACTCGCACACTTGTCCGAGGAATCACCATTCATCCCTGTTATATTAAATAGTATTTTTGTGTACTCTTTTTAAATACATGGTTAATTGTATTTAGTATTAAAAATAAGACTTCAATACGTAAAGTATGATGAAGGATTTTTTTATGTGAATATTGCGCAAGGGTCCCAACTGCTCCCAAATGTCCGGAGTTGGACTATATTAGAGTTTGTTGTGATGTTGAAGAGAGTGGAAGGGTAACGAGATGAGGAACAGGAAGGCTGGGAAGTATCTAGCCATACGGATCTGGTCACCAGTTTGATATTGACACCGCATCATCAGCATACAACGCGAATAATAAAAAAAAATGGAAAAGCTTTTTTACATCTCACTGAAAATGAAATATCAACGGTTTGTTTATATTTTGCTGCCAATTTTTTTAAAATTTAGTTTTACATTAGAATGTCTGTTGGGTTTAGCTTTCGAGCCTTTTGGGCAATTCCTTTCCCATTTGTAATTGGAGACCTCTCTGAGCCCAAATATGTGTGACACTTTTTTTGCACCAATAAGAATGGTGACCGTTTCGGAAATGTCCACATGTTTGTGACCAAAATCTTTAATTAGCTTACAATTTTACCTTAATTGGAAAATATTCCGAATGATGTCAATAGAAGTTCCTTTAATACCCATCTAACAAAAATCAGAATTTGGAAGCGTGAGTAATTTTTTATTCGCAAAGTGATATTGAATACCTAACTAAATTATTATTTCATAATAGAGTTCCGATACCAACCCTGATGTTTGGTGGTGAGACATTGAACTGACGGAAAAAGGAATAAAATTACTGGATACAGTAGAAATGAGCTGTTTTTATTTTCTAAATTAACTGCAGACAGGGAAATAATTTCCCTCGGGGCCTATGTCGTCTTTGCGGATGCTGTGTGGAGGGTCTATTTGAAGAACAAAAGGAGTGAAGAATGGGTATTGAAGAGACCCATGTTGTAGGAGGGAGGAAATACAGAGGACGGTAAATCGTTCCACAGTCGGGCTGTTGAATACAAAAACCAGTCGTAGAAACGACCTGCTCTCATAGGTGCCGAGGGGATCAATGATGCAAGTTCCTCAAAGCATCTTCCATTGAAATACCGGTAGAACAAGGACATATTAGGAGATCTAAAACCATGTACGACCGTATTACGAATGTAGTGGAGGAGTCTGGGATTCCCGGGGAAGACTCGGCACGATCGAGTGAGTTAAATACTTGAGTTAGATTATGTCAAAAGTGGGTATATCAGACAAAGTTTCATGGCGGTCTATCCTCTCTGTATACCCCTGCAGAAAAAATGGTTAGTCAATAAATTTAATTGATTTTATTAGAAATTTAAAGCGTGTCGGTTTGTTGGTAATATTATGATGTCGGTATGCACTTAGTGATCAGTGTTGCCACTATGCAAAAACGAAAAGCCTCCAGCTGTTTTATTTCTCTTGCCGCTAAGGCGCAGGCGCTCGTTACCACGCAAGGCTTTTTACAGTGTAATTCCTTTCGAATCTTGACTTTATCAGAAATCATCTTAAAACACTGTATTTACATGCGATATTAACAAGCGATGATCGATACTTAAGAATAGAAATAATCGTGCTATGTCTTAACTATAAACCGGAAAATCTGTTCATCTTTCCAAAATTTTGTACACCTGTGTATATCACTTAAAAAGTTGGTAAGTAAGTACCACATAAAATTAGCCCAACTCCTCTCCAGGAACTTTTAGGTCATTCAATTTTACTGTTTCTGTTCGCATTATAATTTAGACCAAATAAGATTCGGAGTTTAAAAAGCTTGTTTATCAAAATGCTGGTTTCACGCCTCAGTTTTTCGTGAGTTTCAACACTTTTCCGAAATCATGGAAACAATTGAAATTTTTACTGATATCATACCAGTTCGTCTTACTTTTAAATGCACAGCTGATGATGGAAATGATAATAAAGACTGAAAACAGTTATATTCTCCTAGAAATTCCAGATATTCCAGATAAAGGTGTGTAAATTTCATGACGCTACAGCTTAAGAATTTTGGAAATGGGCAAACACAGTCACTTTGGGAGGAAGCCAACGTCTAGAAAGTATCTCATAACAGCGTTAGATAATGAGATCTGCAAACAATCCTTGAATTAGCATTATATTCCTCGGCGGTGTTATTTTGTGATTGGAAAGCAACGCAGATTATTACCCGTTACTCTGGCATGGCTCATTATGCCGCGTTATCTGCAACTATTTGCTACCGCATAATTTCATAAATAGTAAACCGATGGGAGATAATTTAATAGTCTATTGTATATCAAAACACGACTCATTATTCAGGTGATCAGTCAACGTGAACTGAGAGAAGAGCGTTTGAGGAAAAATGAAACACACACTTTGCATATCGTAGTACACGCACGCTGGAAAACGCTATTTACATATTCACCCGAGTTACCTAATTAAGCAGTTACAGCGTCATTCTACTGCCTCTTTTAAGGTAAGCCCCAACTTAGGACCCTGCAGTACCCCGTGATACCGGATAATGGATGACGGCTTTAATCGTTCCCCCAATCTAAAAAACTACAAGTCAAAGATTGATCCCAGCAGTCAGAAGTCAGAAGACGACTCTGTAATGAGTTGATTAATGGGGCATCGTTTCGGAACCAATTCAGTGGCCAACTTGTTCGACTGCTTGCGTTATTTTTATATTTCTGGCTTAACAAAATTAAAATACATGTTTCCAGTAAAACCTACAAGATCCACCAGGGAAGCAACTATTAATTAGGTCTGGATAGTTTATTGTTAGGTGCCGTGGTGTGGAAGGAATAATTACTTACGCTATTTAGATAGGTCATAATAGGCAGCCCAGGCCCTAAGCCAAATGGCAGCTGAAGCAGTTTGAATGTTGGCGCCTTATGAAGTATAAAATTTACGCAATAACCATTTTTCGATTTTTTATGTGGTCTCATGAGGAATGGCTTTTCGTTGTACTCGCAAAATAGCGAATATGCGAAGGACACTGAAGTATTTACTAGAGCTTCCTCCTATAAGTGGTCTGCGCATTTGAATCTGACTCGGAAGGTTGTTCGATTACCACATGTGAATGTGGATGGGCGCTAAGGCAGCCAAGCGCTGAAGTCAGTACGTAGATTGCTTGCTTGACAAATACGGTGCCTCAGCATCGCGCCATCTGCACATACTTTTTTTATCACACAGTCTTGGTAATTGTGTTTCTTGACTACTCATATAATATCACGATCGTGTCCTATTCGAATAAAAAAGCTAAAATATATTCTGATATTTCTGATTCTTAAAATAATCGTAATGGTTCCACAAATTTAAAAAAAAATCATTAATGCTGATCAGCATTTTTTCGATTAGGTACGTATGTATGTATATATATTTTATTTTTTTATGTATTTTTTATCATATAAATAATTCGTCACAATGTGGATTAACCACAGTTTGAAAATGGCCTTAAACGCGGAAACAGCTGTCACAATAATAAAAAAACTAAAAATACTCGCAGAACTTAATAATAAAATTATTAAACTTGATTTATATTAAATTAAAAAATAAATAAATGGAGTTCTACGAATTAAACACAAAAACAATTAATATACCCATGTTTATGGTAAAACACTGTAATGGCGATATTCCAGTATGTAGACGCATACTTTATTATGAACATTATTAGATTACAAATATTTAAATATTACAACTATAGTTAAACGAATGTAATATTCTTGGCCCATTAATGCTTAAAATATATATATATACATAAATCAAATTTAATAACGTTATTATTAAGATCTGCTAGTATACTAATTTTTATTTTTGTGACAACTGTTTCGGCGTTCAAGGCCATTTTCAAACTCTGGTTGGACCACATTGCGACAACTTACTTATATGATTTTATTTAATCATACCCAATTTTAATTTGGACGGTGTTTAAAATGATTTATTACCGGTAAAACTGATTTAGCTAGAAAATAGTCAACATTATTTATTCTGTGAGTCACATACATTTATAATGTGTTTTTCCCGCATTAAATGACAATGTTATCTTAATTGATTTGTAATGACGTGAATGCTATTGACTTATTTAAAAGTGTTATATTGCTTGGGTCATGTTTACGCGGAACATACTGATAAAGGGGGAATAAATAATTTACCTTACTTTATTAATTAATGTCATGTTGGGATCATTCGTTCGTTTAGTAATTTACAATTGTTCAAGAAAAATATATCTGAATCGAATAATAAACGCTGCATTATTTGATCAACATTCAGTTGCATAAAAAAATCTATTTAAGAAAAGAAATAAATTGAAGAGATCACCACTAGGGTCATTTCAGGTAATTAATTATCCATATATAATATAGTTAAATTTATATGGGTGCCTCTGCGCTATATAGATATAGTTAAATTTATATAGGTGCCTCTGCGCTATATAAATATAGTTAAATTTATATAGGTGCCTCTGCGCTATATAAATTTATTACCATTATTCCAAAGTAGAAATAAATACGTCTGTAGAGAATCTAGTTGGACGGATATTGCACAGGCTTATAAAAATATGTATGTTTATGGTTTATTACTGTAGTTCCACAAAGAGGATTGCTTTCGTATAGCCTTGCCTCGCCGACGGGTACAAATACCATTTCTACTTGTACATGCAAACTTAGAGACTGTACCTAATATAGACAATATAGACATATACACAAAGTCTAATAAATTCATAAAAAGAAATTCGATAGACGTCATTTAGATGTAAATAATTTCGAAGTTGCCTAAAAATACACGTATGAATAAAGCGATGAAACTTATTAATAAACCTGCATCTACCCTATAAATCTTAAGGTGAATATAATATCCCGTGTTCTTCAAAAAAATAATAATCATTGTCCTAATCTAATTGTAGACAATTTTTTTGACTCCCTACCGTCATTTAAGAAAAATATTACTCGTAACATCAATGCGCAATCACAACTTTCCAGTACATAGCACAATTGAGATACATAGGTACACAGATATATACACACACACTTTTACACTATACATATTTTTCATATACCTTTTTTTGTTTACCATGTATTGTATGTATTGTACTAGTATTGTACTGTAAGTATTTAACTATTTACTAAATATTACACAAGTGAGACAAGTTATCGGTACCGATCCTTGTAATAATTTTCTAAAACCTTGTAATTTGTACACTACTCATTTGATACATGTACTGTTTGTTTCTAAAATAAAATTTAAAAAAATAATAATAATACAGTACAATAACTATTATCTTGGCGCACGTTCAGAAAATTATACATGTTTTTTGATTTATATATTGAAAATAATGATGTGAAAAGAAAAGTAAGTGTCTATAAGTACATACTAATAAATCGCACTCATGTTTTGCGTTAAGTACTAGGTAGTAAATATTTGAAAGAACACCCAGTAAAATTGCTTCAGTGCCGACTGAGATGGCAGGTAATACACAACAATAAAAAAATCTTTTAAGCGACCGTTCAAGGTATTGCTTGAACTTTGCACACCCACAATAATCATTTATTTTGAGTACAAAACACTATCTAACATTACAATGAGGTTGTCTCCATTGTTAGTAATACATACTGCCGCGCCTATGAAATCTATGGCCGCGCTAGTTATTTTTGAACCGAGAAGCCGGCAACATTTCATTTATTGTATTACTCCCATATTGGCTTTTACATATTTGGTTAGTTATAATAAACAGGTGCAAAACACATCACATTAGGTATATAGATAAAATAACGAATAAATACAGGAATAAAATAGTGTAAGTAGCATTCAAGCTACAGAGGCGAATATTCAAAACATAAAAATTTATATTTTTTATTATTATTTAATTTATCATATTCATAATAAATATTTTGACGACTTAAACCTTCGGTACTATTCGGCATTTTCAAAAAATTCAAAAATTTCTGTAATTATCATGCGCTAGTTAATATGCTTCATTTGTAATTAACTATAGAAGACAACTTCATAATTTATACTTTCAAATTGTTATACGGATATTTCTAAACTTGATCCATGTTTATATGAAAGTGAAGATGCAAAACGTCAATGTTCATTATGTCAGTTTGATAATAATAGGTACAGGAGTGCTATTTGTTCTCTTTAAATACTTACACAATATAATATACGCCTTTGAATATTGTTATCATTTTACACATTTCTCCCTTTAATGCCAGGATTTACTGACAGTTATATTGAGACCTTTTAAAATGTATATATTTATTTTTTAAGTACGGGCACTGTATTTGGTCAATGCGATACTTCAATTATAATTAACGAACCGTTTTGCCTTTTTAACAAGTCGGTCAAAAGACCAACCGCGAAATGAAAAATTGCGTGCAGAAAGTTCGGTCCGTAAAACCGATAAGTAGTCGTAAAAAAATTGCTGAATAATATTTGAGCATCGCGTGTCTTCCTTCGCCAATACAAATCTTTATATTTGCCTTAAGTAATATTTCATATAATGGATAGTTAACATTCAACCTTTCCCGTCCTTGTTCCCTATGTACATAAAAAGAGGCAGGACTTATCATTTGGGTCAATCTTGAACAGTGGCACTATCATTTTGATGCAATTATTTTCTAACTGAACTAAACTCAAATTCCTACCACGATATACCTTAAATAATATATTGATTTTTTACGTGAATTCTCCAGAAAACTCCCATCTGCTCCCAACTGTATGGATCCAGTGGTACTATGGCAATTGAGGTATGTTGTCAGGCTGAAGGAAAAGGAGAGGGGAAGGAGATGAGGACGAAAAAGAGGAAGATGGAAAATACCTGGCTCTTCAGATCTGGTTACCAAACACGGCTAAAGCCATTTCAAGCAGGTTTTGATTCTGAATGGTGGTTTTTCACCAAGGCAATATATAATATGTTATTTTAAATGAAAAAATAGTGAAATAACACAAATTAAAAAATAAAATTTATTACGTACGCCGGGATTTATACCCGCGACATCCGAATTCGTACCCAAAGATCATAACCACTCATCCGCGGAGGCCACCACATACTAGCAGTTACTAATTTCGTTGAAAATTACTATTCTAATTAACAATTGAAAACGTAAAACAAAAAAAACAAAAAAACAAATAAATAGCGTCTTCAGAAAACAAAACATGTCGGATTTGTTTTACAAATTCTCTTTTATATTGCACAGTAATGGAATCGTCTTACTCGTCGGAGTAAGGCTATTTATGTTTTTAATTTAAAATTTTGCCATTCAACAGTAAAATGACATCTAACTGCACTACTCCAAACAAGCTCAGGAATCGAAAGAGTGCACTCTGAGGGAATAGATAGAATATACTTGGGTTGAAGTTGAAAGAATGTAGGTACTTATAACCACAGTAATCTGGCATTTAACAGTAGACAAAAATTAATGGCGATGTGATTGTTTAAATGGTTTTAAATGGCAACAAAAAAATGACTTATAGGAAAAAAAAATTAAGTTAAGAAAACACAATGGTCCAAGTGCAAATGCTTTCCTTAAATAAACGGTGTTCTGAAATTAATCGTCTTTTTTCCAATATGAGATGATCCTACATCATATAGAAAAATTTATGTTGAAACTTTTTTTTATTATTCAGTGCTTTGAAAGGAAGATAATTGCATGCTAAGGCATTTTTTTATTTATTTTATATTTCTGATATTTTATATATCGAAATAACCATAATAACCAATAACTTACCAGATAAATAAAAAAAAAATAAAAAAACACAACAAAATGAAATTCACAGATTAAAATTATAAAATGAAAAAAATAAGTGAATGAAATGAATTGTGAAGTTTTGCATTCTGTCCTTAAAGCAAACTGTCAAACGCGAATATGTGAGAACTTTTGAAGGTAAATAACACCTTTCAAAGAAGAAATGAGTAGCTCGCTGTTGCCATTGTACCTAATAATATTTTGTAGTTCCAAAATTATAAAAATCTACAATTAAATGCCTGGCTATAGCTTAAAGTATGTTGGTACCTAATTCTTCTGTAATGATTATTTCTGTAAGAATTCTCTGAAAGGTTGAACAAAGAAGTATTGTCCTCAAATGTTTTCTGAAAAAACAGTTTTTGTATTATATTGTATGCTGTTAAAATGCTGTACTCTAAAGGAGCTAGAAACAAAATTTGTGGGGTATGTAATCGGAAAATAAAGTTTTCTCTTGGACCTACGTCACATTTAGTTCCACAGCGAGATAATTTGTATAAAATTAAGTTGCCGTACTGCACAATACCTATTGTCAACGAACTTTTGATCTCCTCGTCCCTACCTGCAGTACTCTTAGGATTATCGCGATGATGGTGCTGCTAACGGAACGGAAATAGTGCAAATATAGGTTAAACACCTAATCCAGTGTTCTGCGTTCAGAGCTCATGTATAGCGTTATGAATTCACAACGGGCATATTAGTATTGTCTAGTTGTTGGTAGGTTGGTACCTTAACTTTCATGTATTATTCAGGGAGCTACAAATATATGGATAGTACGTTCGATAGTATACCTACCGGATTGGTTCATATTTATAGGTAGGCATTACAAAATATTATCAGTGTTCAAATAATATTTTCGTATTTTTACACAATATTGTAATATGAGTAATAATAATAATGGTAATTATAATAATAACGATAGCTATAATAATAATTGTTTTTATTTTAGGATGTGGGGTGATTTGTGCAATATTTACGTACGGAGTAATATCAATACTGTTAAATGTATAAACAAAAAATGTATTACAACAACGTAATTAAACAAGATATAAGAAAAACATACTTCGGACTGTACAACTCCCTGATGACAATAGTTTTATTTGTTGGGGAGCTTCGGGAAGAACAATTTTAGGACTACTTTCGAACCTCAGAAACTTCAATATTAGAATCATTTTGCGTAAACCCTATCAGTTCTGTAGCCATCAGCTTTTCAAGGAATTTAATATCTTGGATGTTCGTCAAAACTACATTAAAAAGGGTTATTATCCACGTACACAAAGACTTATAAATTTTTAAAACATCGACCATAAATATATTACAAGAAGTTACACCTAAAAGGATCCCCCTGTCCCGAGGAGCAATACGGCAAAATATCAAAATATATATACGAGTACATATCTGGGACCGAAAATATATAATAAGAACCCCCAGAAATAAACATTAAAACCTGCAAAACGTCACGTATCGGTTCAATAGAGGAGGATAAACAATACTTATTACACAACGCATCATTCACGGAGCATTTGTTTCCTCAGAACAGGCAATCTGCCTAGCTGGGAACTAATATCGACCTGACAGAACATAATTAATTTGAATTATTTGTAGTTGTTTAAATTGGCGTTATTTATTATATAATATTAAATACTTTCTATTATGTTATACGCCGTAAAAAGGTATCCATGTAATGTAAATAATTTAATAATAAAATTAAGCATTAATATTAAAACATAAGGTATTACTATCGAAAAATAAAATTAAAATAATTAACTACCTATTGATCTGTCAGGGTTAGGATTTTTGGGGGCAATATTTTTCTCCGGGACTCTGATGGGAATACGATATGAAGATGTTTCCGGAGTTAGTGAAAATAATATAATATAGTATCGTTTCCTTGAGGTAAAACTCATTAAGTGTCATAATAGCTGCATGACATATAGTGAATTTACTTCTAGTGTGGATGATATGTAAATATCTATGTTTTTCGCACATAAGGATTGTCGTAGTAAATACTCATAGCGTATAAAGCAAGTGAAATTCACCTGAATAAGTTGACTGTTTTTGGCGTACCTAGGACTCGTAGGTCGAGTAACGTAAAATATTCAACTTCCATAAAATTGACCACAAATGTTAAATAACAAATTAACGAGAAGAAATTATGTTAAGAGACAGTATTAAAGATACGAGTGATATGCAACTTTAGAATAATGTAGGTTGTTCTTACGAACGTATTTGTGTTGAAAATAAATAAGTTTGATATTAGTCTGTACTTATCGCACTAATTCCCACTTCAATTAATTACATTCCGAGATTAATATACTTACATACTTCCTGCGTGAATTGAGCCAATGGGGTTTTCACTACTAAAAACCTAAAATGATTTCACATAATTGAAACGTTGCTTGAAATGGTTTTTAGCCATGTTTGGTGACCAGATCTGAATAGCCAGGTATTTACCCACCTTCCTCTCCCCCTTCTCCTTCCCTCCTCAATACCTTCAGCCTCACAACATTCCCCAATTAGGGATGCCATAGTCTCACTGGCTCCAGACGGTTGGGAGCAGTTGGGATTCTTGTGCGGTATTCATATAAAAAAAAATTGTTTATACCACATACCACCTCGATTCTTTCTCGACGAACAGAGTTCACTGCAAAACTGTTTGGACGATTTAAAATTTCCTCGGATTTAAATTTTTATTTGAATAACTCCTTTGACGTTCCTCCGCTCGAAGCAATGATAGACGGAATAAAAGAAACAATATATATTCCCACTTCTAAAACCATTTTTTATCGTCACTTTTTCAATATCACGGACCTTTTCCCCCGTGAAGATAGTGAAGTGTGCACTGTATATATTTCACCCCTATGTATTTTACATTTATATATCCACGAGTAGAGCCTACTTTATAACTGTACGTATGTACACTATCGTGAGTTTGTATGTTTGGACCATTGGTGCGCAACTTATCAATCACAGAATGGAAACATATGGAATATTAGTACCATATACATGTGCATGTATTAGGACACATACACATGTAGTCTAATAATAGTTGAATAATTTGCATAGCCCCGTTTTTAAAAAAAAAAACACCTCAAGGACACTATTCAAATATTACTTGCTAAGGTTTATCTTATTATGTACAAACATATACAGAAACATACTTATCCAGCAAGCAGTGGCGTGCATTGCTGTATGACCAAAGGTAGTCTGTGTGTGAATTTTTAACTTCTAGTATGAGTACAATTTTGTATTAAATATTTGAAAATGGATATTTTATTATAATATTCCGCTGATTTCTATGGCAAACTGATTGAATGAGCGTACGATATCTTAGAAATTAATCGCTTAAAAAAAACAATTATCTATTATTTTCTCTTTATGGTTAATAGTTTTTGTTAGGGTAGGCACAGTTTTTCAGCCTAGAAGGATTGCACGCCACTGTTGGCAGGTCATTACTGCTTAACACGTTATATTATAAAGTTTTCGCTTGGTAAGATATGATTTTGCACGCACAGGATACAATATCAGAGAACACAGCACATCGCATGACATTGCAGTTACTATTGTATTCTAATTAATTATATAAATTACATTTATTAGAAGGTTAGTGGCAAAACAAGCGTTGACATTAACCCACAAAAAAACAGAACAGTTATTGATAGTAATTATTTATTTTTACTAATATTTTATATTTATTTCGAATGATAAGATTCAAGTTTTTCTGTAAATTACTTTAGTTGGGTACTCACTGGTTAGCTTCGCTATATAAATTGGGTTTGTAACTATACCATTCATAGATATGACTATCTGAAAAGATGAGTTTTAAGCTTCGCTTTGATCAATCTATTAAGATTACGATTCATCGTATGGCAGTTTTTTTCCAGGCTTTAAAAGGCCTGATACGCCGAAAGTAGGCTCACCAAACTTAGTAAACTCGTATGGTGTGCGCTTTGGTTCCTTAAGCAAAGTTGTATTAGTATAACATTTTTAACAGACTTGTGGAGAGATAAAAAACAAACGAATTAAAAAATATACATATTCCCCGTTAAGCAGTAATATCGGTATTCAGGTAAAAGGTTACAAAATAGTTTTATTCCCATTTCTCATGATACATCTCTCTCAGTTTTTCAATCAATCAGTTTGTCAATCATCGTTCCGTGGATTGTAAATCAACGTTGTTTTTACAATTTAAAAAAAAATCGTTTTTTTCGTAAAATTTATTTCAGATATTTATTCGAAAATGGGGATCGTGAACATCAATCCATGTAAAAATGACACAGCCATGAAAAAAAATATTGGGTGAATATAAAATCGTCTATGGTTGACAAACGTTTCATTAGGCAAAATTTTAAACACTGAATAAAAACTCTGTAGAAACGTGATCTATACCAAGTTGACAGAAAAATGATGTCGCATTTTTACATAAGAAACCAATAAAATTGACTTTTTGTATAATATATAGTACTATAATATCATTTCTTCAATAAACCAAAATATAACTTAAAAAAATATTTTGTTTATCTTACTATTTTAATAAATTAATATCTAGATGTTTCGAAACCAATGGTTCCTTCATCCGGATACAATGTATACATATGTAGATATAAATATATATAAATATCTAGATGTTTCGAAACCAATGGTTCCTTCATCAGGATACAATGTATATGTAAGAATTATATTATGACAAAGGACCATTGGTTTCAATACATGTGGATATTTATTTATTAAAATAGTGGTGTAAACATTTTTTTTAATATAATATTATTAATTTCAACCGAAGGTAAGGTAAGTTAATTTTACTTTGGTCATACCAGATAAAAAACATATTTGTGGTGGTTTATCTATTCCAGTTTTTTTTTTAGAAATAATTGTCTCGTTAACCAGCACGTGCACACCCCTGGTGTGGTTTGTTGGTACTCGGTAGTTCTTTCTCCTGTCCTCGTCGGAGGCCTCAAACTTGAACAAGAATCGTTTCCAAGTACGCCAAGCAAGAAAATGCGGAAGTTTCAGAGGAAAAATATCTTAGAAAAACCCAACGTAACAAATTGCATGAAAAGACCAAGGTATATATAGCGTACGAGTGCTCCACTATGATTCCATGATCGGACTTATTTTTAATTATTGCCATAAATCTAACGGTTCATTGGAAAATATGCGCCTATGATGTTTCTCATTTCAAGGAAACTAAGTAACGTTTTTGTAATTATTTATTACTCCGGCCTCCCTACAACCCGAAGGCACCTGACATTATTTCGTGATTTCTTTTAGATCACAAGTACTCTTACTGGCTTGTTGGAATTTCATTGTAAACACGTTAACCTAATTTCAAAGCGGTCATATTTTATCGATAATATCCTATTCTGTTATCCTGTAATATTATTATATTTTTAAAATATTATTTTTTGTATTCAATAAAAATCAAAACGATTATTAGGATTTCTCTTGGTGACTTTTTTTTGGCACATGTAATTTTCAGTAAGATTTTGTTTAAATATGAATTCTATATGTGAAAAACCAAATAATATTACCAGACAAAAGTGCAAGATTTTATAAATCACATTCGTGGAAAAGGGATGTTACAGCACGGTACAATAATAACAATAATGTCTTCAATAGATTTGTACATATTTTGTGGCGTTAGTATTAATAATAAAAATAATAATATGATAATAACAATCATAATTATTTTTTTATTTATTTTTCATTTTATTGATTTTATTTATACAAATAAAAAAAAATATTTTTAACAATTTCTAATGGAACCCTCTATTTTAAAAAAAAAAAATTTTTTCTTCAATATTTTTATTTTATTTTTGCAATATATATATTTTTAATATTATTAATTATTTAATTACCTCCGTTCACCACTTATTGTTCATTTTTGTTTATGTTTGTAATTTGTCTATGCTTACATTATAATTTTCTATGTTTATCATTTGTCTATACTTGTCATTATTTTTAGTATACTGTGTATTCTAAAACATGTTTATATTTGTATGTTAAAAACAGTGGTATTAACAAAGTAATTCTTATTATTTTAATCATATTAATGTTTTTATTCAAGAAGGTATGCAAGGGTAATGCATTGCAATGCGTTCTATATGTTATAATAATAATATAAGTATAAAAATAAATAACAATACACAAAACCAAATTACATAAAGTATATGTATTAATACAAAATACGAAACGTTCATGGTAGACATCTGATGGTCCCGCGTCTCCAGAGGGCCATCAGGAGGGAATCTATTCAGACAACCACGGCAGTAATGATAGCATTCTCGAATTGTCATACTTTTGCACCGTGAGCTTCCCATACGGAGGCGGAGAAGTACCCCGAAAGAGTGCATTCGTCTTTCCAGCAAAATTTCCGTAGCGCTGCGGTATTTCGCTAGGCTAGACGGATGGCGATATGCATTATTTTAGGTGACTTTTACGATAGAGGTGTAAGGAATATCTCCTCTGCCTACATAAGAAGAGAAATGGCTTGAATTTTTTTTAATAAGTTATTAGAACGTAAAAAAACTAAATAAAGGATTTCGTTAATCTTGATTAGATTTAATCTCAATTATTTCACGAGAAAATCTAATATCATAGTAATCTCGAGTAGATTATAATATATCATATCGGACATGGAAATCCAATACCACAAGGACAGTCCGCAACACTTGTAATCTTGCCCATACAAGTTTTCCACTAGCTAAGAATAATATTACATAATACGTAAGGTAATGTATACATGGTTTGAAGTTATGTCCTGACATTGTTTAATTGCCCTCGTGCTGCTATATGAAATAAATTACAAACTTGTAATTTCCAAAGGATAAATCTATTTAAAAGTGAATATATAATATAAATAACTAACTAACCATTAGGCCGTTTCTCCGCAAAGGACGGACCGCCAAACAACTCGATCTTGGCATACACTTCTGCTTCATTCACTTTCATACAAAGTCTCATACATTCTCTTCTGTTATTCCGACTTCTGACATGGCCGGACTGAAGTATTTGATTAATTTGATCGTGCTATGTCTTCCTCGGTCGTACCCGGCTTCTTCTTCCATTCAAATTCGCGTCATATATTCTCCTTACACTCCTTTCTTCGTTCATTCGCTCTACATGCCCAAACCATAATAATAATAATAATAATAATTGGCTGATTTGTATAGCGCCGTTTTTGTGAAAAATCACCTCAAGGGCGCTGACATAAGCGTCTCTTTTTTAATCTTGCTCACTACGCTTACATCAGCCTTGCATTCTTTACGAATCTCAACATTTTTCACAGGATCATTCATGGTTTTACCACACATTCGTCTCAGAGATCTCATTTCTACAGCATTCAGTCATAATATAATACATCGTAAAATATATTGTTATATTTAACCTAATCTATGAGGTTTAAATATTCCATATCAATTATATCAGTTTTTCTTTTTCAAATTTTACCATAAAGTTACATTTATACCCAAATAAGGGTAAAGTTTAAAAATACTTTTATAACATTCCTCATAAGGAGATTGTGTTCATAATAATAATATATCAAACGACATAATGTTCCGAAAGAGGCCCTTGAATCCTCAAATTTATTTGCTTAAACTGAAAATTAAAAATGATCAATAAAATTAATCGATAAACCTTATCAATTTTATATAATTCGTTTTTAAAGGAAATCACCACCAAACTACTTAACCAATTTGTTTCCTGCTCATGTTAGTCTAGAAGAAAAACATTGATTGTAAACCCTAGTTTTATAGCATCAAAATAATGGTTAAACAAAATTGGAATGTCTTATTTTATTATATTTTGATTTTTCAGATATATCTGTATGAAAATAGTTGCGCTGACCTTGAAATCCCTATCAGTAAAAGCTGTGTTCATTTCATGACGTCAGAGTTCACCATTTTAAAAACCGATTTCTACTTTATAGTTAGTGAACAAAAATTATTTGCTTATGTATTAATTATTTTTTGTTTATAATCGTACATCAACGTAATCAAGTATTTCAAATGTACGAGAGCATAACTTTTATTTCTACGCAACCCCTTGGGACGTATAGGCGAGGAAAATAGAAGTTCAGTGCTGCACTAAGCCTCGATTTAAAACTTTATACGTTGTGCGCCCAAAGTTGCAATGGCGAACCGGATCCATAGGGAAATGTTACTGCAGCCACGCAGGTGGTCCGAGCACATGTTTTATAAATGAATACTGTGTCGACTGGGAAATAGATACAGTCGCCTTTCTGCCTGGATTAATTAGAAGATAGGGGGAATGGCGATTGTAGAACACTCGAATTATCTAAATATTATAGTTTCTCATTTGCATACTTATAGAGCTACCTTTATAAATAATACGATTTAACTTATAATCAACCACTATACGAAAAAAATTGAAGACAGATGTTACGTAATATTATATTTATTAATTGCTCACCACGATGAGGGCTTTGTTTTGATATGTATATTCACATAAAGTTGGTAGAGGAATATAGGAAAGAGGGAAGAGTAACTGACTATTCATACATGATAACTACAAATAGCCTAAACCTTAATATGAAGGAACGTTTCCTCCTTTTTTGTGAAGTTGTTGTTAGTTACTCGTTATTAAAAAAAAAACTTGATAGAGAATTAAAGGAAAACAACATCGTAGATGGAGAATCTAACAAAAAAAAAAGTTTTTTTTTCAATATAGTCCTTCCAATAATAGCTGTATTTGAAAAGTCTTGCATATCCACTGTTAAAACCACTACTTATTTAAGAGTGGCGTCCAGATAATAATGGTTGAAAAGCTGTGTCTACCTTAATAAAAACTAACCATAAAAATAAATTAAAAGATATCATAACAAATACGACAAATATCTGATTAAAATGCATTTTTTTTTTGTATTTTGTAAGGAACTTGTAGTTAGGCTCATTTATTCAGTTGACCACAACATTGGAATGTGATAATAAAATCGACGGTCCCAACGGTCAGGTGTCGAATTTTGCATTTTGCCAGGCTTACAGGAGAGTGAAAACAAATATAGATTCTACTTTCTACGCCAGATGTATCGTGTAGTTTAGATTATTTTCATTCCAAAAAGAAGAATTTAGAAGAGAACTCACCTTTTTTTAGCAACAACTGTAAATATATAATAAATTGGATAGTTTAAGACAATAAAGCGAAAATCGAAATTTTGCACATTAAACCAACTTTAATTACGTTATTTTCAATTATTCAATGCACAATTATTCATACATCAAATTGAAAAAAAAACATATCTTCCCTTTGGTCATGGAGCAATGTAAGCAACTGCTATATTACTATTAGAAACAATAATTGTTTTTGCTTTGCAGAATCGAACCCGCGGTCTTCCGACGCAAATCAATTCCATCAAACATTAAGCTACGGAGGTCGTGTTAAATAAAATTAAAATTGATTTAAAGTCTTCTTTGAACAGTGTGCTAAGCTGAATGAATAATATGAATAATGAGCTTTGGTGTCGACGCCATTTCAACGCATTTCAGCGATTTCGACTGGATACATACGAAATAGCGGTTAATTGTATAAATTTGATAACTCGGTGTTTAATTAATGTGTCGGGTATTGGGTGGTCGCCGGTTTGAAATAAAAATAATGACGTCTATTCGTCTTGACACGGCGATGAAGACTTGCCCGACTATTCGAGGATCTGTGAATCCGGAGAGCAATTTGACAGAAATAAATGTTGTAACCCTACGATTATCTTACACGGAACGTGGATAACCAAATTTTAATGTCAATAAAGCTTTGCGTATCAATAAACGTGACAATTTAACGATTCTTCTTTTGGCCGTTTCGTGTATGTCTCCATTTTATGCATAATTTAGTAATAGATACAGTTTGTAGGTACGAAACATAAAGTCAACGTGTTGGGACTAGTAAATACAAACTTCGTATTGAACACATGTTGCAGTCAGGTCATAAGATGTAAAATTAATGGGTACCAATTTCAATATCACTTTATTTTCAAAGTTTATTTGTAAAAAGATTTTAAAACACTGATAACTCAATCACCGAGGATCTCATCTCGACAATCGTTAAATTTGAACATTGTATGGAGGGATTTTTGTTAAATTTTTAAAAATTAACGCATTGAAAGCGTTGCCGAACTCACAAAACATATTGTATGTTTTTCCTGGTTATGTGAAACACCGCATGTGTTTGTGTTATATAGACAGTTCATTGGAAAGAGACGCAAGAATGAAATTATATATCAAATTATTTTAACTTTTTAAATATATATTTTCGTATGAAGCGGTAACTTGGTGATGCGACATTATATTGTTTTATTTTTTAACTTTTTTTTTTATTTCTTCAAATTGTGTAAAATAGCTTTGTGGAGTCATATTTATTAAATCAATAATAGTTACGTTTAAAACAACTGTATTTAATATGTAAATATCTACATGTTTCAGGAGCAAAGCTCCCCTTTTCAGGATAAATAAATTAATAAAGTGGATAAATATATAAGTATATGAATACAGTAAGTAAATTGTTTATTCTGAAGAGGGGAGCTTTGCTCCTCAAACTTGTTGATAATTACATGTTAAATACAGTGGTTTTAAACAAAGTAATTATTAATTATTATTTTTATAAACAATAATTATTAATCTAAAACACTCATCCAAATTGAAAAAACCTTCCGAGCAAAGATAAATGTCGCCGGCAGGACTCGAACCCGCACTCTTCTAATATCCGGTCAGATGCTCTACCGTTGAGCTACGTCGGCTTATATTTATCTTTGCTCGGAAGGTTTTTTCAATTTGGATGAGTGTTTTAGATTAATAATTATTGTTTATAAAAATAATAATTGTTACCCTTTGCGCTATGCACAAAAATCTTGTCTTAAGTTTTTAAGAACTTTAGTTTATCAATTAATAAAGTAATTATTATTGATTTAACTTTCTTTTTTTGTTTAGCATCTTTTTTATGTACTTTTTAAGTAGTATGTATTGAAAATGCAAAATATGGTCTCTATCGATTAACTTAACGGATCGGAATTTTTACAATATTTTTTTATTGAGTGGCTTTTCAAATATGTTAATCAATAACAATATTATTAACTGTCATAAAGTGATTTTGATGCACTGAACTAATGATTTTGAAGTACTGAACTGAAGTACATACATTTTGCATTATCTTTGGTAGTGGCATTTAGTCTCTTTAGGTAAATAGCTGTGCAAAAAATATTACAAATTGAATTTACAGTGATACGAACCTTTTTAGACTATCTACGGAAATACATAAACCCAATAGTCTGGACGTTGGAACTTGCAGCTCTAAGTTGCGAGCATTTTACAACGTAACATTTTGCAAGTTTATTGCTATGTCCAGTATTGGTCGTGGTTTTCATGTTTCTCGAATCGGACACCATCTTGGTTGCAAACTGCTGAGGAGCGGAAAATTCCCCCCGTGTACCAGGATCGCAAAAGTGGCAGAAGTATATCAGCCTATAAGTTTAGTTTCACGCTTGACTCGGTACAGTTTCGGGACGAACGGTTCTCCCTCCTAGGCCGACATGAGCCCCGTGAAATATAAGTGTGTTTCCATGTCCATCCACCTGAGTGCCGTGTACCGACGTGTCCGGCTGCTTGCCCGGTACCTCGTCGGTACCTCGCCGGTACCTCGGCCGTGTGTCGGGGGTACTTCGAAGAACAAATCGCCGATTCCGGGAGGTGGTTCATATTGAGACACACACGTGAAGAAAAATTGACAATTTGGAAACAGCTGTAGTAATAAACGCATCTTAAAATCGCACACTTTTTAAATGGCGTATCCTTCAAAACATAAAGAGGGAAACATTATGTTTCTCAGATTCACTATTAAAAAAAAGTGACTGATCTCGAGGTAATTACACATGCCCAATGCATGCAAACGAAAGATCGTAATCCGTGTCTAGCAACACGTATTTTTTTTTATTATTTGTTTCATGACATGTATGGATATCATTAAAACATACATGAGATTAACAATAGGAAAAACACAATTCAAAGTAATAAGAGATAATAATTATAACGATTAACTAACTGTTAGCAGGAAAAAAAAATCACGTCGAGAAGTAACATAACAACAGAAAAGATAGAAAACAAATTCCAAGAAACTAATATGGGATACTATGTTTATTTGAATCAAAGGTTATCATCTAAAATATGATTAATATACTCGGTCTTTTGTATCTAATTTGGAACAATTATCTTTCACGTGCGTGTCGTGCAATTTAGGAATAAGCGAGTATCTAAAAGCTAAAATTATGATAAAATTGTTATTATGAACTTATTTAAAGTGTTTTCCAAGGATACAATTACTTTGTGTAAATAAAAGAGATAAATAACGACGTACCTATATGACACTCATATTAACAAATAACCGTTATTTAAGTAGACAAACTAGTGAACTAAAAACTATCATTTGTTAATGTAAAACTCATTAAGTGCCATAGTGACTTTTACGTATAATGGGACGATATTATCTAATTCAGTGTATTATATTATCACATAATTAGATTACCTTATCAGTCTTATCTATTTCGGTATTTTTCTCTTTTCCTTTGATTTCGTTTTAGTTATTATTACTTATCGTAAATCTTAGAAAAGTCATTTGATTCTGAAACACCTCCCAATTTTATATTACCTGTAATTTCGTCACAGACTCTAAATGTTTACCGATTTAGGAAGTTGTCAAATGATAGAGAACCCTCCATAATGGAACAGCGTATCGGCTTAACTTTGTTTTTAGTGGATTCTATAATAAATTTACAGTTTACGGTAGACCATTAGACACGGGGATTATTTTGGGAATCTCTGTTAGGGGATGCTATGGATTTATAAATTTCTAACAAAATGTATCTTTCGACCGGTGAATGTGAAAGTGTCATGAAATTTTCAATAAAATATGTAATTTCTACGGAAATGAATTAAGATAACATGCTTGATTTGTGTATTTGCTTAAAACGTAGTTTGAATTTAACTATATCTTTGTAGGAAAATTGGACAATACTTTTGGTACATTACATCGGATTGCAACGTGGTACCTATTATCTGAACCCTTTGAAATGGGAAATTAATTGATCTACTAGCTTTTAGTTAAGTACTCATCTAGTGTCGGCAACTTTTAAGCCAGTTGCGTGCAGTCTATAAAGGCTGGAAAGCTGTGCCTACCCTAAGAAAATTGATCCACTGTCTATGTGTTTGTCCACGAATTTGATAAGAAACTTGTCCGCTCATTTATTCAGTGGGAACAATCACCGGAAGATGATAATAAAATTGCCATTTTCAAATATTTAATTCATACTCGAGATTGAAAAACTACATACCTAGCCTAACTTTGCTAATAGAGCAATGCACTGCCACTATTGTAAGCTGTAAGAAAGTAATCAATTCCATAGTTATAATTTCCAAGTTATGGGTGTGTGGGTACCAGTTATTAAGAAAATATTGAAAATTTTAAATAGGTTACCATACATGCTCCCTAAACGAAAGTAAAGAACATTGTACCAAACATAGAAACAATGTAATGATTTGACATGGAAATTTAAAATAAAACCTTTTATTTAGACACCCACCTACTTATGATTTCTTCAAAAGATTGGTATTCACTTTGCGGTGTCATTAATAAATGAATTCAAAATTATTTTGTATTCGACACTTTATTAATATACACATATCTCCATGTTTCGAAAACGTTGCTTTGTTCATCAGGAATATATAGAATAATAAAATTAATTTTTTTGGTATTCTACATTTATTAAATTCGTTTACCTACCTACTCGTTGATTTTTATTTATTTATTCTTATTTATTAGAAACACAAAACAAAATATTTACATAAAAGAATCATCCATAATATATCAAACATATATATACAATCGGCGTGCAAATATCTTAAATTAATATGTTTACAAGATGTGTGGTGTACGCAACAAAGTTTATGGAATATTTAGTTACAAATAACAAAGTTTATTTAACTATCCCACTGAAACTCGGTACGTGTAAAAACACGATGGTGCAATAACGATATTGTTTGTTTGCACGATGGCCAAACAAATGAAGATGTTAAAAATGTTGAAGGAATAATGTCACAAAAAAGGCTCAAAGATGTTGTTTGCTTTAAATATAATTATTTATTTTAATTTTATTTATGAAGACATTATGGCTTTTTTATGGCAAATATGGCTTTTTGTATTGAGATTTTAAATGCATATTTAGAATAATTTAATTATTTGAGGGTTTATTGTACTTTAAAAAAAAATATATCACATGCTGTTTAAATATGAATACATAAATAAAAATATAAAAATTAAACATTTAAAAAAAAGTTTTTTCGGGTCGATATTTTAAATTCTGTATGGCAAATTTGTGTTCCACCGTAAATTGGTCGTTTTTAATTTAATTTTAAGTCCACCATAATGCTAATTTCAATATTTAAAAAATAAAATTAATTTTATAATTCATTATATTTTCAAAGCAGAAGGGTTAAAACTTTTTTTTAAAAAACCGTTAGCCTCTAAATAATTGTTAAAGGTACCTCTATAATCGGGAAAAATCAATTCCTTTAATGGCTTTTCATAAGGTAAAACAAACAAAAAAATACTTCTCATCCGTACTAGATGGTTACTAAACCATTAATTGAAAAAACAAATCATTTAGTTTGGTTGGGTATTTTGGCCTCCAATCCAAAATTCAATTTTGTATGAAACAGGCACCGCAGCCATTCCCCTTAAGAGTTCAGACAGGAAAACGGTGTTTTTTTGAAAATCCTATTTACTCAGTTAACAGTTCAGATCAGCAACATGGAATGAACCTACATGTAGTTTGATAATAATGTTAAAAGTTTGCGTTTTCGAAAGTGCACGTCCTAAAGCTACAAATGAAAATATTTTAATGAAATTACCCCGTGGACGCCGCAGTAAAATTTTATTGAAATCTGAATGAAGTACTAAATATACCTCTTAAAATTCGTATATTTTATGTGACACTCTGTGGGTGATTTTTTTTTGGCATAAGTTATTTAGGATTGTCATACACAGCTGTAAAATTATATGAATTAAACTATATTTGTTATACGAGTAGATTGAATATAACTTAACCTACGTTACGTAGGTACAAGTAGCGTGCATTGCTCTGTGACCAAAAAGTAGGCTGTGTGCAGTTTTCCCAATTTGGATATGAATTTTCCATTGAATATTTAAAACGACCATTTTATTTTCATCTTCCGCTAATTGCTGTGGCCAACAGTATAAATGTGTGTACAGGTTCCTTACCAAATCCATGGAAAAATATACCTTTTGATCGGAAATCGGTTCGTTTTTTCATAGGGAAGGCACAACTTTTCAGCCTTTATGAATTGCCACTGATCGATGAATGCCACTGCTAGGTCCTAAGCAGAGGCGCGTATTGTTCTATGACTACCGTAATTTGAATACCGCACAAGAGGCCCAACTGTTCCCAACCGTTTGGAGCCAGTGAGACTATGTCATTCCCATTTCGGGTACGTTGTAAGGCTGAAAGTAATGAGGAGAGGAAGGAGATGGGGAATAAAAAGGTGGAGAAGTACCTGGTTATTCAGATCTGATCACCAAACACGGCCACAGTCATGTCAAGCAATGTTTCGATTCTGATTTCGATTACACTAAAAGTATCTACAACTTTGAAGTAGAATGTCAGTTTTAAATCATGATTTATGCATGCAATGCATCTTTGTGAGTACTATATTCGACAAAAATCTGTTTGCGATATAGTTACTACCCTGGTGGCGTGCATTTCTCTTTGACAAAAGGTAGGCTGTGTATAGTTTTTAAAGTTCACTGTGTATTGAACGTATAATGTAATATATAATTTTGAGGAGATGCAGATGTTTGAAAATTTCGATTTTATTACCATTTTCCTTTGTTTGTTGTGGCCAACTGAATAAAAGAGTTTCTCGCAGATTTTAAAATTATGCCATTTTCAAACAAACAACTATCTACGAATTTCTTTTTGTTTTTCGTTCTTCTCTAAAGTGGTCACAGCGAAAACCTTTATGGAACGCACGCCACTGTTACTAAGGATACAACATTTTTATGTGCCATGAAACCTTTTCCTCCTCTATCATATTATCTTTATGGGGTGTTAAATCACGATTAATAAACTTTTTTCTTCTCTTATTGGAGTTGGTGAAATATAATTCATAAAGATTGTGATTTTTTTTAGATATTTAATTATTCTCACTTTACCCTTAAACGACAAATGCGATATAAATATATTGAGCTTCAGATTCAAATTTTTATTTTATTTTATTTATTTATTACACATATACGAACATTTGTTATCGGCTAACGTATTGCCAATACCACTAGGTATGAAACACCTGTGTTGAGATGGCAATTTACAGTCGAGGTTGTTCAGCTAGGATATTAAGTTGATAATAGATTAATAGTTTATGAAAATATAACAATAACTTTGTTTATAACCACGAGATTTTTATTTAATTTTATTACGACCGACCGGTTTCGCTTAACATAAGCATCTTCAGGGTACAAAAATTAAACTGTTTAATGTGTTTGTGTGGTTATAAACAAAGTTATTGTTTTATTTGAATTAAATATGTCTAACCACAAAGTGACTGCTTTCTATCAAAAAAAAAAAAAGAACTGGAATATTGAAATATTTTACAAATGATTGTCTTAAAATAAAAGTATTTACATTATAAGTATTCAGCACAAATTTCTTAGGTATATAAGTTTTATATGAAAATTAGAATTATTAATTATGTAAGTTTGATGAATCAATTGCATCGCATTACGTAGTAGTATTTATTGTAGTTCAGATAATTTAGAGTTAATGATTTGTGTTTTCATTTCCTTTTTTATGTCAATGTTAAACGTTTAACCCTTATCACTCCTTTGTCGGGTGCCAGCCGACATCACTATTTGTACGCTACAACTCAGTTGTCGGCTGGCGACCGACAAGATATAACGAGCGCGTGCGGTGTATTTTCGCGCGTAAAACTTGACACGTGACGGTGTTTCTTGTGATTATTCGATAAAAAAATTTAAATTCACGCTTTAATAAGATTTTGACTGTTTTCTGTTTTTGTTTTACTATAAACTCACCTTTTTGTAACTGCCTATCAATAAATTAATATTTTGACATTATTTATATTAGAGTTGGCTGAAAACAAATATTAAAATAATAATTGAGTGGTTAGAGTTTTAAATATAAATTGTTCATTCCTTTATACACTTATAATTTTTGATAGCTCTTCATATTATGTTCTAAAATCCATATAAAAGCCTTGATGGGCGTAAAATCTTTTTTTGTGAATATTGATGGTAGACTGATATTTTTAAATGTTTGCCTTACCTAACAGTTCCCTTTACTAGAATTTATTAGAAACATGCTATGGTAATAGATTATTGCGTTGTAAATACGCTTCCATCGATTTGTTTTATGTTTTACGTACCGACCCTTGGGTAAAAGAAAACCAGATTTTCCTTCTACCTGCATGAAAATACATGGATAGGTAATAGGCAATTTATTATTCACATACACCGAGTTTAATATTATTTGCATTATTTATACAGCTAATGACACCTGCAATTAGATATAATTATTTCAATTAATTTTATTAATATTGCAGCAGTTACTTTGGCGATTTATTATTCGACATTGCCTTCAATTACACCTTTTAAAATCCAGCTAACTGGGTTCAATTTAATCATAATAAATTAAATGGATCTTCGTTTGCATCGTTTTACGGCCAATTAAAATTTAATATTGCAGTATTGCCTGCAATGCAGGTCGCCGTTTCACAAAATCAGTATTTTATGACTAAATAAATCAAAAATATTCATAATTAGGGGTATTGTTGTAGAAAGCAAATAATAATAATAATAATAATAACGATTTCATCATCCACGTCATATATATAAAGCACCATTTAAAATAACTGGACAAGTTACATATCAAGATTTATTGAAATATTACGATTATTTGAGTTTCTCTTACCAAATAGGTCTTCTAGGCTAACTAGGTAGGTACTACGTTTTATTGTCGAAATAATAAAATGTAATATAATAGTACCCTGACTTGGCAATAAAATGCAGACATTTAATAAAATGCATCTAGATTTTTTCATTACTATGGCAATACCAAGCTACCCAATTTGTCTTCGAAATTTTATTATTATTTTTTCACATTTGAATTTGAAAGTTTGTTCTAACATAAAGAAGTAATGTAAAGCATGACATCGTTTTTTCAAGTTTTTTTTGTTTTATTTATATTTTTAATGTGAATCTGTGAATTGATTTTATTCTCCCCTGTAAAGAGTTGTATAATTTAAAAAAAAAACCTCTAATATAAAATTGTCTTAAATGTGATGAAGAATCGTCTCCTTTCGGAAAGGACCACTAATTTTTTAATACCTTTTGGTTAAAGTAAAAAACATTCCCTTGGACCATTGTGCTTTTTTAAACTTCCAATAATCTTCCTATGAGCCATTTTGGTGTTGTCTTTTAAGACATTTAAAACGATCTCAGCGCCCTCATTTTTCGTCTTCTATAAAATGTCAGACTATACCTATGGATTCAAACCAATTGATTAATGAGATTGATACTCATTTAGGTTATATTTTTTTGTATTTGATATCTGAGGGTCTAATATGACGGGGTTTGAACGTGATGTTTTCTTACATACACACAATATTATCTGCATATCTTTAAATTGTTTAATCTCTCCTTTTAAATGTTTTGTTTTTTATCATAATTTTATTAATTAATGGATTAGTGAATTGGTTTATTGGAAGATGGAAGCTAACACCCGGTTTGGCAACACATCACATCGCAGGTTAGCACTTTTATTATAGTACAAATTACTAAATATGAGGAAAATCACGAAGTTGACATACACTTTCTTTTTCCCTAAAGTTTAGGTTTAGACTTAGGAATTAAAAACTGCGATTTCGTGAAAGCACTGAGAAACGATACATGATAATTGATAAATATTTTCTTATTTGTTATTTTCTGCTTAAGAAATGAGAATCATCATATATACTTAGATTGTATTTCATTATTCCACATATATTTTGTTACATATTTTCGTAATCGGCTTACGTTTTATTCTATGTAAAATTCCAAAATTTAAAAGTATTTTTTATTGCCTTGTGTTCCCATAATGCTTAATTTGCAATATGTTTGGGTAGTTTCCTATGACTTTAAATTGGGCAAAGATTTTTTTAGTAAAAACGTATGTTTATGAAATGGTCGAATGGAAAAATTGTCTCCTACGAAAACGCATTTTCCGACACCTTCACAAATACGATATATTGGTGTAAAAACTGTTTGCAGATCGACAAAGTTATTAATTGTTACTGTTATTTAATTCGTGGAAACCCATTTTTTTAATATTTGGTAAACGATTTATCATAAGTATCAACTCTGTTCTGATAGCCGTCCTTAATCTTTGTAGATTCTGACGAAGGTATGCTTTTTCTCTTTTGTAAAACATCGTCATGTATATTTCGAGTTTGCACATTTACCTGTGTTATTTTACTTTCCTGTATTTGTTTTTATATTTTCATATACATATTTGCTTTGAAAACTTTGTAAAACCTATGTACCAATAATTAATACTCCCACAATGAGTTGAATTGATAACTCATCGGAGTGAAACATTGTCGTCATAATTTCTCATTGTGTCTTATTTGAAATTAAAATATTAATAAATGTAATTTATTATTATTAAGTTAGTATTTTTATATTTTTTTTATTATTGTGACAGCTGTTTCTTGAACGCACAATAATAATAAAACGTGCAGAACTTATTAAAAACACAATTATATAAAAAAAAAGTTATCCCCGAATTGAAAAACAATTTATGACGCATATTTAAATTAAAAATAAGTTTTTCTTTTTTTAAATACTTTTGATATACCTATCTAACTATAACATTACACATTCTGTTCTGGAAAACCTGAAATGCTGTGCCGGTACAAATGCATGTTTCGCTTTTGTTTCCTGATTTTTAGAGCCAGTTGGACTATGTCACTATGGTAACTCCAATATTAAGCATTATTAAACAGTTGAGAGAATTAGGAAGTAGGAGGAGAAGGATAGAGATTGGGAGAAAATAGCTATTCAGGTCTGTTAGCTAAACATTAATAAAGCATTTAAAAAAAATGTTATATTTCGAATGACGTATTTCCACCAGGGTGATACAGAGAAAATATTTCATTCTGGAGCTCTCCAATCTATATTATTCTTCCAAATAGATTAGTATTTTCCATAGATTACAATGCACCTTATCTCTTACATTGTATCCGAATCGCGTCGGTCAAATAACTTTGATGAAGAAAAAAACACATTAGCAAGATAGGTAGGTAGGTACCTACTACCTTTCATAAAATATTTTGGTTCTAATTTCTAGTTATTGTGACGAGAGTTAAAAAGTGTGATACGATAAGATAAGAACCGGTGGATTAGTTCCCTTCACGTTATACCTAACCGTCGGTTGGACGAGGGAATGTCTGTAGCCCAAACCGTGAATTGAGATTAACCAAATAGTCACGTTTGGGAATCCACTCTCATAGATTTATGGAACAAAAAATAAAAAATAATAGTTTTTATTTTATGTCAAATGCGTGATTGGTTATGAACTAAATGTTTTATATATTAATGAAAGGTAGAACAATTAATAACTAATATTAAATTATAATTATTTATTAAAGTTATTTAGTTACTGATTTATTGACGCTATATGAAAACAGTACAAAATATATGTAAGTGGAATATTTCTAAGTGGTTAAGGAGTATTTTGATATTTTTCATGATAGCGATTTACATTATGTGGGCAGGTACTTACGCATATACGTGATAGGGTTTCCATTATTAATATTAGGATTTATCGAATCAGTCTAATATTTATTATACGGAGAAATGTATTTAACAATCTAACTAATTTATACTATGAAAAATATATCATTATGCATTATATATTTTTTATTAATTCTTTGATTAATTTTGTATCCAGACTTTATAAAGAACCGAGATAATATAATTTATGTCGCTGGAATCCTTTTAATTGGATAAAAATTTTTTATGTGTGAATTTGTACTTGAAAATGTTTTATTATTGAACTGCTTTTTCGATAAGATTTTCGATTAAAATTTTAAACATTTTTGCTCTTTCTATTTTACAGTATGTTTATTTTTGATCGGACTGCCAAAACAATCAAGTGAAGGAAAGAAAATAATGTATTGTTATTAATCATAATATCATAAAAATAAGTTCACATTTGTATGTAGGTAGATGTATAAATAAGAAAATAATGCACTATCATTGATATCGACATAATAAATAATGATATCTCTGCTCAAATTACCTCAAAAATTCCAACAAGGTTAAACATTCCAAACATAAACAAGGCAAGACCGCTTTAAAAGTCAAAATTTTCCGCGCGACCGGTTAAAAAAAGAAAATTCCTTATTTCTAAGCCAGTCTCGTCTCGGCGCAGCTGTAGGCTGTCCGTCTCCCGCGGGACGCTGCCCATCCCATAGGACCTGCTCGCGACACTATAACACCTTGTCCCAGTCGTGACACTTTTTTGCCACAAGAGATTTGTTCGCTCGCCTCGTAAACCTTTTCAGTTGTAACGTCAAAACCCCCGGGCTGGAGGCGCGGCCTGTTCCAGAGGGGCGCGGCCTCGAGGAGGGGGGGCGCCTCCGGCCCAATGGCAATGCTCGCAAGCGGAGTTTTCACAGTTATAGAAGCCTTTTTAAAAGCTCTCTCGCGCTGCCATTGGCTGCGAGGCGCACGTCCCGCCCTCGCAGGGGAGGGGTCCGGCGCGGGCGGGGTGAAGGGGCGATGGAAGGCCCTCGCCAGTCTTGGGCGAGAAGCGATCGCGAGCGGCTGACAACTAGCTCTGTGCATGTGACTCCGCTCTCGGCTTCAATCTTACGATATTGTGACACATGACCTCGTATTAACCTCCAAGCAACAAGTTTTAAGTTCATCAATCCGCAACAAGATACAAGTGTAACCGTGCCTAGAACATTACCAATTAAATAAAATAATTTAATTTGTTCATATGTTTAATACATCGGTTAGATAAACAATAATTCGAATGGACGAGTTTTTGGCCGCGCGGTGACGACTGCTGAGGCGTCCTTTCCCGGACAGGTCCCAGAGTTTCCTCAGCCCTAGTTCCAGCTACCAAATGGAAATAGTTTCGGGCCAGTTGACGCCGAGCGTGCGCTTAAAGTGACAGCGGAACAATGCCGGACAATGGACAGCAAGTGAAGAGTAGTTAGCGCGGGCGCTGAACTGTTGGGAAGCTGTTTTGTTTATTAGTTAATAGATTAGTGAATTGGTTTTATTAGAAGATGGCAGCTTACGCTCAGTTTGGCTACACGTACCCCCCCGCATCGCAGGTTAGTACTTTTATTATTGTGCAAATTATTAAATGTGAGGAAAATCACAATGTTGAAAAACACCTTTTTTGCAAGATGTCTGACTTAGCTATGTCCAATTTTATTACATGACTCAATTTTCTTTGTTATTGCGTACGGAAAATGTACGATTTTTCTTAAAATATTAGTTACCATTTCTTATAAAAAACATGCAAAATAATTGCAAATGATGAACTGTTTGCAAGTATATTGGATTCAATATTCGGTATAAATGCAAACCGGTCTTTAAAATCATTATTTTGAAAAATAAACATCATGAACATATTTGTTTGGATTCGTATTTCTGTACAAATTATAAACCTATATAACAACTACTCATTTCCACGTATTAATCTTAATTTTCCAAATCACAAAAAAAGCAGCATTAAAGATGTTGTAATTGCCAATGTAGTGTTAATTGTTTAAAGACAGAAAAACGATAAAAGGATTTGTTTTAATCAGTAATTAATGGTATCTATTGTAATATTCCAAAAAATAGAATACTTTCATTGCTGATTTTAATTAAATAGTGTATTCTCTGTTAACATTTTATTTAATCACCGAAAACATTTTCTTCTATTTTTAACAACACCTACCGTCGCATATTACATTACCTCTTGAATATAAAATTCTAAGGCAGCGTTCTGCAAAACAGCTGTGGCATTGAACATAAAACCATAAATTAATTTACTTGCAATCATATTCCTCTTAATGAAAAGCTTGTTTAATATTTTCCACGAATATTGGGACACGTTATATATTCCACAATTAAAGATTATTGATTTTATTTTCCTGATACAAAGTAGGTATCAATAGGTGACATTCAGATCTCGAGTCAAGCGTTCTAACCACATGACCACGTCCATCTACCCAATTGCAATGTATAAATGCTAACAGCAATAAATTCTTGCATTTTTTAAAATTAAAAGAGCTAATAAAATTAATTAATCCTTTGAATACACCACCGTTAAATATATAAATATCAACATGTTTCGGAAGCGAAGTTTCCCTCGTCAAGATACACACTATATCATATATGGTGTATATTACTTCCGAAACATGTTGATATTTATAAATTAAACAGTGGTGTATACAAAGTATCTATTCATTTAATTAATAATTACAGCAAAAAGTAGTTTTACTTTTATTGTAGAAATTAAAATAACTTTTTATTTCTCGTAAACAGCTGACAGGCATTTTCCTTTGTTTACGTTCCGTTACACATTGGGTTGGCTCTACAATAAATTTGCTCTGGAGCGGAACAAACATAATTTTAACGTAGGTAGGTACCTACATAATAAGAGGATTAAAGTTTTTTTAAATGCATAGATGTCTAGACACTAATACAAAATGTACCTACCTGCCTACTAACGTATCCTAAAATTTCTATTCAATACATAAAATTGACTGACCGTGTGCTTTGTACTACCTACTTTATATGAGATTAATACATGCATAGACGTATTATATTTTTCTTTAGTGTTGAGAATACGTAACGGTTTTGGTAGACACCTTCAAGAGCGAAACAGCCGATCCTGTTTAAGAATTTTACCATATTATTATTTATACCCTGATTCGTGATAAAAGATCTAGGGGTTACTTTCGATAGTAAAATGACATTTCACAAGCATTTACACGACTCATACAGCAGAGCATATAAACGCTGGAGTTAGTCTTTTGCAATGCTCGTTCATTCCACCCACTAGGAATACTTAATAGTAAGTGTATTAGAGTCGATCTGGGCCGCTGTGAAGCATCTTACATTTTTAACATTGAAGGAATAGGTAAGAAACAAAAAATTCTTCCATTTTTATTTTTGCGCTTCCATGGAACGTTTCCTTAGTTACACCCATCTTATTACATTCTAGGTTTATTGCATTGTCGAACTAGTCGTACAGTACTTATATCTGAATCCACCCGTGGGAAGAGCGAATCTTAATAAGGCGGATGTAAAATTCGAGTTTTTGGCACTACATAAGTACCTGCTCACCGTGTTACCGCTATTTTTGAATGAATTAAATAAAGATATCTGTTATGATGTAATTATTATACATAAATAAAACAAAGTAAGCAATCTGAAAAATATATATAACTATCTTTTTTTTTCCATACTTTGTGTTTCATTATAGTACTTACCTATATACCTTCAAATCGTACCTATTTATATATATTTATTACAAACCGTTCCAAGAACGAACCTATCTGTATATCTACTCGTACATATAAAAACACTATCTATATAAGTACATACGATTTTAATGGCATACCTATATTTATTTATAAATATACACAGATAATGCAAAATCACAAAACCAGAATTTCTTTTAAATTTCCAAACTCAGAAGGAAAAGGTTTATAAAATTTTCATATAATGTACCTACCTATCTTTATCTATCTCAAAAAACATATGAATATCTCTTCACCGATAAACTCATTATCTAAGTATGAAGTGATTTCAAAGTTTATACATAAGCGGTCCTCCATACGGATTAATTGCTGAAGTATCTCTGCACTTAGTTATAGTATATTTTTCCCATGAAAGTAAAGAATTAATTATATCCTTTAAGAACATACATTTGACTGAATTTACACCAGTAGCAATTAAATGTTGAAAATAAATAAAAACCAATAGATATATCGTCTTATAATTTCTTCGCCATGCCTTTACAAAGGACCGAGTACAGACATATTTTTCAGAGACACTTGAGCCTTCCGTCGGAAAACGATTTGGACTGAAACCTTTAAAGAATACAAGTGAATTGAAATAGGTTCTGTGTATGTCATAAAAGTAGTATATTACACGGGCGTTATTATTTATTTAATATCGACCGTCTTCCATTTAGGTCTGTGGACTTTTCACAGCTGTTCAAAATTATATCACGCTATACATGCTAACAATGTTACCAATTTCCCTTTTGAGCTACCGCGTGCCGCCAAGCAGTTCCACACCAAACTCCACACTTCGATAAAAAAATAATAATAATTTTACACGTGAATTAAATATATGTATTCCGCCATTCTCACAATAACTGTAACATTATACACACGAATGTGAACAGCTGCCATTGAACTGGGGATATATGTCAAAATAGAGAATACTTGTATAAAAATGTGTCAGATTTTGACTTGGAGAATGGGACGTTGACGTTTCTAACGACAGATGCAATTATTATTATTCATATTTGAGGGTCGCTGGAATATGTGTCAATTTTTTCTTGTGGCATTTGAGTGGCCGGTTCAGTGGTATGTGCTGCCATCTAGCGCCCGCAGCGGGAATTAAAGCGATAAAAGCACTCAGTCTCGGCCGTAAGTAGCCGAGAAGTGTCCTGCAGGTAGTCCCGTCATTATAATACTTAATAATACGTAATAATGATAATCGTCTCTAACATGGAGCCCAAATAATTCCCCCTCGGGCCCAATGAGCCGATAACAGTTGTTTATAAATATTTACACATTTATTTTGGACCCTTAGGAACGGGGCCATTTAACGTTCTTAATCTCTCAACAGAATTAAATGGGGACCGGTAGCGCATATATTCCCCGGCGTAGCGCGCCCAGAGAAATAACTTGATTATAAAATTATATCTAAACGATATTATACTCTGAATTAGTAAAATGAGCGCGCTCCGATGAGAGATAAATGCGCTCACTGCAGATGTAAGATTAAACCCGTATATTACAGACCAAATTTACTGGAATATTTTGAGGTAATTTATTACAAGTGATGAAAGAAATATGAAGGAATGAGCAGTAGCTAGATAAAATGCGGCAATTTCAAATTTAAAAGAGACGTTACGAAAATTATTTTCCATACGTAGGTATACCTACATATAATACATATCTATAGGTACCTTTTCACTGGAACTTAATATGTCGATAGGTAGGTACATTCAATGTTTATATAAAGCTCAGGAGGCATTATAGTTATTGCTAGCATTAAAATTAATTATAGTTTTTGAGATAAACGTAACTTCTCATTCATAAAAAATAACAGCTCACTCTTCTTCATGCCCCTCGGTAATATATCGTTTAATGAATGTAAAACAGTGATACGACTCATGAATAAAATAGCACTATCTTATTCATTTTTACATCTTGGGATTTGAACGCGACCGTAACATAATTCTTCTCTCTATCAGAGAACATACACTGGCCAACAGTTTGAATACATTATATGAAATATAAATAATTATGTTTTCATCTCCTAAGGTAAAAAAAATAAATGTGAAAGTGTAGAAGGCTTTTGTCAAGAAATCACATTCACTTATTATTATTTATAGATGCTCAGTGATGTCATGGGATGTTGGGCCGAGGCTAATTTGTATCGAGATTAAAATATTCAGATTGTCATAATTACGTGGTTCAATAATGACTTCCTATGTTTTTTTATGCGTCGAGATCGAGAACTTTCATTATATTTTCGGGCCTTACAAATAATTTGGGTGAATATTTAATGATACATTATTAATTTTAAATTCCACATTTTAATCTAGTTCTCCGTAGATTTTCGTGGGGGGTCTCGAATTGAGAAGTCATTAATCTTATACAAATCGAAGTAAGACTTTAACAAAACTTTTAACTTATTGAATTATTCAAAATACATTTGCGAGTGCTGGGGGACATATTATGAATGCTAATTATTAATGTGTAACGTCATAGGCGCCTTGCCGCTGACCCAGTGTGGTTGCCAATCTTGTATTATGCTTGTCTGTCCGTTAGTGATTGGCTACAGAAAACAGCTGTCTGATAAACTTGTGTCAATATATAAGCATCAGATATGGAATCCGCGATTACTTGGTAAACGATCCATAACCAATAAAATATGTAAAGGACTTTACATTTTTGGCTGTGTTTTACCTCCTCGGGACGTTTAAAATCAGTGAACATTCTGAGAACTGGTGACTAGTTAAATAAATATCTTTTAAGTAAATTGTTCATTGTAACTGTTTTCTTCAAATTGTCTCAAAGCCAATGCTTCGAAAAGGCGCCTCAACAATCACAACTTATATATTTTTATTTTCTTTCTTGATCATTTTTCCTTAAGATAACGGTTAATCCGTCATACATCACAACGCCCGAACGAGCAGAGCCCACATTATAAATAAAAACAAAATGTGAATAAATTTTTACGTTACAGGAATCGAAATCGAAACCGAAAATCAAAATCAAATACGTTACGCTACGGAAGCTGTTATTTATTAGTAATTAATTACAACCAATTACTGTTTGTAATCTTTTAACATGACTTGTATATCCACACAAGTAAACAAAACAAATGTATGCATACATTATTTGAGCATAGTACCTAATACAGTAAAGTATCTTTATTGTGGGATATGTGTGACAGAAAACATAAAACTGATTGAAGTTACAATGTTTACATAACACCGTGAAATATAATAACGGATGAACTTCATTATTTAAAGCAATTCATGCTTTTTTAAACTTGTCATTCACGACGTTAACTCGTTCCATTGACGACCGAACGAAAGAGAAAAAAAACGGATAAGCCCTCTTTTAATTAATTCACTTTAAAAACTTTGACTTTTTTCTCCGCCAGAAATGTAATTAAAGGGGGATGCGATTCTCAGGTAGGGGGGGGGGGTAGGGCCGGGCCGGGGAGGGGACCGTCCAAAGTAGGGTCGTGTAACAAAAATAAAGCTGTTATATCATCATCATCATGCTGCAGAGCAAACAGAAGGGTCGCTAGACAGAGTGGAAGATGAGTCAACATTTGCCCACCACTCCAGTCATGGCCCGGGATGCGTAATTTGTATTGCAAAGACAAATCAGACCGCGGCAAGAATCCGGAAAATTCACAGGAAAATCACTACCCCGAGTAAAAATGTTGAACGATTTTATAGTGTGGTTATTTGAATTGGATATGTTGATAATATCTCTTGGTTCCGTATCGCTCGGCTATTTGTTTTTTTCGCAACGCTTCGTACTCGACTCAATGCATTTTTTATTGCCCTGTTTAGCAATTAACGAGTGTTTGATTACAGTAGTGATCGCTCTCAGATTAATGAAGAATTAACGATAGTTTAATCGCAGCTGTTTGTTGTCGGTTTAGTATTTAACAAGAACACAATACGCCACGATAAGTAGTCCGACTTGTATATTTTATCACGGGAACGGACGTCGGACGGGCGATAGCGTTTAGGTGTGGGTAGGATGGAGTATTGGCCGCAGTTTGTGTGGCTCTATGTGCCTGTACCGGGGTGAAGAGTATACGGTCTGCGTTCATGTTAGAACTAAATATCAGGTATATGAGAGCTTGCACGACAGCATTTTGCACGTCGCAGAGGTGTGTAAATAATTTATATTACGTCTCTCGCGTACAGCACAAAGGACCCTGTGAATAAATAAACATAAATAGCCGGTAGATTTACCTTACGGCGGTGTGGACCTCGAGCCACTTGGAGAAATCAAAGCACCGACTGCGGGCCATCTCGAGAGTGCTTGGTTTCCCCAGTTTTAGTAAATATAAGCCGCAGAAAGCCAGCTTTTAAATATTGACAGAGCTTTTGTCGGCGAAACTAAGCCCGCGTACTTAACCCGCTGTTAACATCTATCCGAATGCCATCTACAGTACCTACCTGCCGGGGGAGTGGGACACGTTATTCCATATTCGTAGTCCCCTCTTAAGACAATGGCACGATTTGATCGTTGACTGATATTTGTTTGCACCGTGTAAACAAGAATATTAAATAATATATTGAACGAATAAACATACTCCGAGTCATCGGTACTCTTTCATGTCCGCTGTAATATTATATGACGGGGTCGAGTGGCGGATTAAGGAGCTGACGAGACGGGAGTCCGGGGAGTAGAAAGCTCCGTGCATTCGTTCATATAACTTCTAATCCAGCATGAATTGATGTGCCTTTTCACATCGTGCCGTGTTCACATTGTCGTAAGGCACAAAGCCCGCAGGTAAGCCTGTATGTGTTTTTCTGACGTAGTCTGTTTACTCAGCAGACTACTATTTGTCATGCGGAATGTTTTCATAGCATTAGCAATTTTCTACAGAAATGTTAAGAGAAAATATGTTGGGAAACGTCCAATAAATCTATATATGGTCGGAGTAGTAAAAACCCATTCGCAGCCGTACTAGATCCAACGTATGTTTCAATAAAAATAGTTTAGCCTTCTAGTTCGTGGCTATCTGCAATCTTCTATCTATGTTTGTACGTTAGAAAGTTAACATTTGTTCCCGCACTCGGATGCCTTCGCAACCGAATTTTGCATTATGGTTAGGAAGACTCGAATAATTTAAGAAATACTGCACTACTCAGTTTAATTTAAGCCGTATTAAGTACTTACCTGCTTCTAATTTCAGTTACGATCTATTTAGAGGAACGGCCGCGCGGCCTGTTTTGTACAAAACTTAATTTTGGATTTGTGGCCAAAATACCCATCCAAACTGAAAGATATGCATTTTTTAATGAAAGGTTTAGTAAATATTTTGTACGAATGAGAAGTATTTTATTTATTTTTCTTGAAATTATGAAGGATAGGCCATGAAAAAAACAATTATAATTTTAGATATAATTAATATATAAATTATTTGCTGGTTTACCTATTTTTATGTATGAAACAGGCAGCGCAGCCGTTCCTCTTAATATGATAGAAAAACCACTTATCTCCCCGAAGAATCCAGTCGATACCGCCTTAATCCAATACGTGGTTTCATTCACTTATCTAAGTGAGTTTTTCGCCGATATTGACTCGGGGTTTCAATCCATTTATGTCCGAGTTATTCGCAACTGGGGTTTAACTCATAATCCTCCCTAACCGAATAAACTGCCTGTTCATTGGGTTTTAGGATGTTCAGATATACTTACCGTCTTTTTTTGAGCCGAGCTTAGATCTTACGACACAGTTGGTATCAGAAATTGGATAAACTAATATAGCAACCTTATCAGAAGGTTGGACAAATTAAAGCGCAGTCCAGGTACAAAGTTCGGAGATTACTCGTCGAATTATCGGGACTTAGAGCTTGGAATAACTATTGCCAATTTTTATTCGTATATCACTATATTTTAAGGAATAATTAATCATATCTCACTCTTGTCTGATGGCGAACTTCTTTGTAGGTTTCTTTATTATTTATAGGTACAATAAAAAAATAATGTCATCAATTTCATATCGAGGTTTTTTTTATTAATGTTTTGCAAACTATTGCAATCATTAATGCAATATTTCGGCGTGTTAAATTGTGCAATTGTAATACTATTTTTTTTCATCTGTTTCACTATAACATATATCATTTATCGAACAAAAATAGCAACTTTACTTAGAAGGATTTAAGAAGGTGGATAATAATACCGTAGGCAAAAAAAATTGCAGGTTGTAAATGCAAATTGAGCAAAAATAATTTACAGTGATGGACAATATACTGCTCGTCGGAAATGGAAACCTACCCAACCAGTCACGTAGGGTAGGCCTTCATAAGGCTTCTTTCATTAGTTACAGATCTGCACCCTCTAAAACACCCTGCCTTGGATACGAAGTGAGGTCACGCAATTTTGTATCGCAATATCCTTGAATAATTTGATGAGTCATATTTAGTGACACGAGAATGATTACTTGTAAATTCGGAGACTACTAAAGTCATGTATATATATATATGGAGACGCATAATTAAACTATTTCACATCTTCACATATCCTCAATATATTACAACCCACTTACGCACCCTTAAATACTTTCACCCGCTTATGAACACATCAGCTAAGTCTTCCATCCACTTTAATGCTTATCTGTTCCAACTAAAATGTATATAAAGGCATCGTAAAAGTTTTTCAGCAACTTATGAGCACATCCTCAACATATTTCCATCCACTTATGAAGATATAATAATCAAGCCTTTTCCACTACACATACCGAAAGTCATCCAAATACCTTTCACTAATTGAAGATATTGTAATACTGTTTTCACCTACTTATGAAAACAGCCAAATCTATTTCCACCCACTTATGAAAACATCCAAATCTATTTCCACCCACTTATGATGACATCCACTTTATTCAACAGTTGCTGGTGCAGGGCGGGCAACCGACGACGGGTGCCTCGGCCACCTCTCCGGGAGCCTCGTCCGCGCACGCGCCCTCGCTGAGCCCCGCCGGCTCCGCGCCCGGCGGGCTGGCGGCCGGTGGCGCGCCTTCCCCTGGCGGGCTCGCGGGCCCCGGCCCCGGCTGCTGCGAGGGCGGCCGCCCCATCATGACGGACCCCGTGTCCGGTCAGACGGTGTGCTCGTGCCAGTACGACCAGGCGCGGCTCGCGCTCTCCGCCGGCTACCCGCGCCTCTCGGGCGGCGTGGGCGTCTACGGGGCACCCTACCCCAGCACGGACCAGAACCCGTACCCGAGCATCGGCGTCGACAGCTCCGCCTTCTATTCTCCGCTGGTGAGTACCTTACTACCAACCAACTCCGCACATATCTAAAAGTATACATCAAATAGCACAGTATTCCCTCTCACCTATCTTATAAATGACGCACGTCAAGAGAAGACCAAATAAATATTACAATGAAGCTCTCAGAAGCAGAATCATAACTGTAAAGCTGACGTCCAATTTTCTTAGGTCTTTAAAACTCTTCACCGGTGGGCTATAGCGCAATGGAATATGCACATATGATTATTTCTGTCTGGAATTTATAGGTCGACGCAAGTTTTTTAAAATCGAATCAAAATTTCCATAATGAGCTATAAAGCTTTGAAATATCCATCCGAATGTTAACCACGGTATGCCTACCTTCCAACAAAGTCATGACTTAAAACATTACAGCATTAGAACGCTTGACTTTTGGGATTGAGCCGTGTTGCTTTTCCATCTTCTTCATGTTGTGAGCCTGTACATTTTATTTTATTTGTTAATGCCTATATGTAAATACAGCATTAATGTACATATTTCCGAAACCTGAAGCGGTTTCCTAAACATTTTAAACTATTATTGATACATTGTGTGGAGTTAATATACAGCCGCTGAAGTTATTACCGGACTCTCTTTCCACATATAATCACTGGGCGATTATCGGGCCCGGCCAGCGCCGTATCAAAAATTATGTTAACAAAGTGTTGGAACACAGTAGGTACCCACATGTTTATAAAGATAAAGATTAAATTTATTATAATAAAGTCCTACCTCTTAGTGTATGGATACCTACCAAGTGGGCAGTTCTGTAATTATTGGTGTCGCCTTCGTGAGGAACGTTCGGTAAGAAGATCAAGCATAATTGTATTTTTAATTCGAGTTAAAAAAAAAATACAAAACAATTTTTTAATATCTACCCCACAAGTGTCACAGCTGACTGTTGCCAGTTGGATTTTGGCATGCTGAATCTGGGTATTTAGTGAGGCTAGAGGGAGTGGGGAGTGGAAGGAGATGCGTAGGAGAAATGTTGGGAAGTGACCGGTTATTAAAATATTTTAACTATTATCTATAAAGCCAATTAAATTTTGTTCATAAAACAAGTAAAGAGATCTATGGGAGATTTGTAAGTAAGAATGTCATCCCTGAATGTGGTTACAAAATCAATATTGTTTAAAAAAAATTATTGTCGCCAAAATTGTTCTTTAAGCATTTAACATTTTTTAACGCTAGGCATATGCTATACAGTATATAGTAATATGCTATATATTGTATAGTATAATACAGTAATGTAAATAAATAAAAGTGAGTTAATTTAAAAGAAAGCTTTGTTTACATCCCTTTATAAATATACATAAACATCTACATATTTCGACAGCAATACTGAAGGAAAAAAAATTACATGTAGACGTTTACATATATATTTATAAAGTGGTGTAAACAAAGTACATTTTTTAATTAATTAATTAATAATGACGCCACAAAGTGTACAACCTTGTTACCCAGGTTTAAGTATTTAGAGTGAAGCTTGGGGTGAAATATCACAAAAATGTTCTATAAAAATTCTGTCCGATTATTATTATTAATGGGAAAAAATCAAACGTTAGTCACCTACCTAAGTCAGGAGCAAATGTAATAAGCTGGAGCAATAATAATTAATTAAATAAAACAAACATTTTGTAATAAACCACGGATTTATTGTATGTTAACGCCAACCGGTTTCGCTTAGATTAAGCTTCGTTGGCGCAAATAAAATAACTTATTTATTTTCATTATATTTGCCCAGACGAAACTTGATCTAAGCGAAACCGGTTGGCGTAAAAATGCAATAAATCCGTTGTTTATAACAAAGTGTTTGTTTTATTTAAATGATGTCAAACCACAAACTAATTACTTATTATGAAAAAAAAAATTATAATATAGTAGACAACTTGTTTGATTCTCTAAAACTATCAAAAAAATTATTAAATCATTCTACAGGTTTTCTTAAAATATGTATTTTTTCATAAATAACCTAAGTGGTATTCATTAAAATAATCGAAATCTCACCACATCTGTCCAAACTAGAGCGTGCACAATAGTCCCAGCAGCATTATGTATTCGGCCGGTTATTGATCAAACAATTTTAATGTATTCAAATGTGTGCATAGATTTTGGAACGACCCTCGCATAATAATTTGATCAGCGTCGACCGGTCGGGCGACCTCTCGCGTATAAAACATCAATTACATATTCAGAAAACAGCCTCGTTTTTAGAATCGAAAATAATTATATCGAAATTAAACCCCCGTCCGAAATTAGGCCTATCGTTCGATCAAGATTGCTTCTTCAAATTATAATAAAAATATCAGGTTCTGATCTCGGACCATAATAATAAACTGTAAGTATGTGCTACTGAAAACCTGGACGTTTAAAGGCGGGCTGGAACAAAATACTCGCCTTAATGACAGCGCCGCTAATGACCGCATGTGAAAAAGTCATCGGAATGTTATGACGATAATTTCTGCAATTGATTGCGGAACTCATGTCAGACATGTAATTGTACCTAATGTTGTAGTGTTATTTCTACTCCATTGTTGTTATTTTTTAGAACAAAGTTACCTAGTTTTTAGTGTTGTTAATGACTGCAGATGAAAAAGTAATCGTGATATTGATTGCGGAAATCATATTATCAGACATGTAAATGTATCTGTGTAATTTCTACTCCTTTGTTCTTATCTTGTAAAATAAAGTTACATAGTTTTCAGTGCTGGAAAAGTCATCGGAATATTGTTATGACCATCATTTCTGCAATTGTTTGCGGAACTCATATCTGACAGAAAAATGTCACGTGTAATATTTATTATGATGGTAAAATCTTTAATTGATATGCGGAATAATCTGATTTTCTACTTTGCTAAAAGTGACCGTCCAGGTAAAGTCATAAGAGTATTTCTGTACTATTACAATCATTTCTGCATTTGGTCGCGGAACACAAATATGAAAAGATAAGGCCGTAATATGTTGCCGATAAAATTAATATTTTCATGTATTATTTTGTAGAACTAGTGCTGCTAATGACTGCCAAAGAAAATGTCATTATAACGATCATTTCTGCAATTTGCTGACACGCCATTACGAAGTTATCAAGTTTTCAGAAATATTTTTATAATATGTTGTAGACCACCGATACGTGCTAAAGAATAAATATAAGTAGCAGAACTAAAAATACAAATATTAAGTAATAGAAATACATGCATAACAAAACTTTTTTTTTTGTGAAGTAGGTACTGCTTAGAACAGTTGAAGAGAAACCGACCGTAAATAGCGCTTAAGGCTGTCCCGGTTTCGAAAACACCTATTCGTATTAATTGTTTTTCACTGCTTTTTTATAGCCAGTTGGAAAATTTACAGTCACTGATTTCATCATCTTACAAAATTCATTACATTGCGTTAATACTGTTCCGACAGAAAATGACAAATCAAACTTAAGATTTTTATACAGAGTAAGAAATAAAAGAAATGAGAAGTTTATTTATAATTTCTTCAAAAGATCGGTATTCACTTTGTGGTGTCATTATTAATAAATGAATTTAAAAAAGTTACTTTGTATACACCACTTTATTGATATACACAGATCAACATCTTCCGAAGGCGATGCTTTCTTCACTAGGAATATATTGATTACTATATGTATCCTATAAAATCTCAATGAAGAAAGCATCGCTTTCGAAACGTATTGTTATTATCTGTGTACTTTAATAAAGAGGTGAATACAAAGAAAGTTTTTTTTTTAATTCATTTAGTATTTACTTAGATCAAGCGTATCCCGGATGGTATTAGCTTCCTCACCGTTTGTAGTAAAATTGAAACTGAATATGAATCATTAATTTAAAATGAATGCCACAGGTAGCCGGAAAAATTCACACCAAGAACATAATAATAAATTCCCGGGCAGCTTATCGTCCAAGGGTGGTAGCATCGCAGGAGTTATGTCGGGAGAAATTTGATATCTCGAAGGCCAATAAAAGCAAAAAGGTAATGCTCGGGAAAAATTACGAGAAATTAAATTATCATATTCCTGATTCGAACTGCTACCGTTTGCGAATTGCTCCATGTAATAATGGCGTTTTAAAATGCGAACATGATGAAAGGAGGGTTCGGGAAATAATATAACAAAAAGGAGGAGGGAGGGGATATGTTTTTTGGCGAGAGATTTAACGATGGGACGCCGGATAAAAAATAACTTATCCCGCGAAGTGATTGAGAGACGATTTCCGTTTGCAATTTCGTAACCATTTTAGTGTTCCGATTCTAATACTTCATGGCCCACTTATTTCTGCTCACTGTGTTCAAACAACTCTCCCTATGTGTAAAAAAATATTTTATTGTATGCAATATGAAGTTTAAATTATTTATTAATTGATAAACTAAAGTTCTTAAAAACTTAAGACAAGATTTTTGTGCATAGCGCAAAGGGTAACAATTATTATTTTTATAAACAATAATTATTAATCTAAAACACTCATCCAAATTGAAAAAAACCTTCCGAGCAAAGATAAATGGCAAAAAAAATTATTTAAATAAAATTATTTCTTTGCTCGAATGTATGTGGTAGTGTGTTAGAAATAAAATAAAATAAAGTGTGTCGTAATTCATTTTATTAATCTGGTAGGTTTGTAAGATAAACCTACTGTTAGGTTTGTTTGTTTTTTTAATCGAACGTATTAATAATTGTACAGCGCCCTTCAGGTGAATTCTAACTAAAAAGTCAGATATAAATAATCTTTCCATCATTTTTAATAATGCCTACAAAGTTATAAAATATGTTTTAATTACTAAATAAGGAATCAGAAGTAAGCAATTATATTGCTTTGTAAATGCTAAAAATAATCGTAATTACCCAATGGTAACATAATATTGTTTCAAGATAACAAAAAACAAACATTTTTATTATGAAATTCTTTTATCACACTGTAATAAAAAAACACATAACCGAAACTATTGACTCCAAAAGCAGCCATAAATAAACCAAATTCGAAAAAGGCGCTACTCTGAAAGATTATCCGGAGGACCCGAACTCCCGACTCAAAACAGTCTAAAGCCCTGAAAGAAAACACGCGACATTGAGCACTTCGTGGATGTGCGAAAGCCTTTATTTGCTTGCGGGTTTATGAATGCGATCCGGTAAGGGAGGATACGACACGTGAAGCATAAAGGCGAGGGACAATGTGTCACGATGCCAATTAAAATACAATAACAGTTTTTATGGAGCCAAACATCATGACTTATAGATATATTTGCCAACCCCTTTTGGCATGAAGGCAATGTGTTCGGATGATGCGAAAAAATGCTTTATAAAGTGACATTATAACAATAAAATTGGTTTTGTTATGTTTGTATGCATTATATAGACAAACATCAGCTTCTTGGCTGGGCACACACCTAGATACTACAATCATTTATATTTAGTTTTTATTTACATATTAGAATACCATTTAAAGCGAATCATTAATTTTATCAGTTTTTTCCTAATTTAATTTTAGAAGTTCAGCTGGTAGGTTTATGGATGACTCCGTAGTGCATTCGAATTCGGGGGTGGCGAATTCGATTCCCGTAGCAAGCCATAGGACATACATTTATTGAAATGAATTATTTTCATTTAACATGGATGAAAGTAGAATGAATACTGTATAAATGAGTTACTAGAGGCGTATGTGTGATAAAACTTTGTGTGACAGTGTTAAATATGTGGAAATACGTAAATAATGCAAGGCTGATTAAGGTTTACGTTTAGATCGTTTACGCATGTAGAGCGAATAAATAAGACAGTAGTGTAAGGACGCAGAAGTTTATGATAAAAGAAGTCGGAGGACAAGGAAGACATGGCACGATCAAGCGGATTCAATACTTGAGTCGGGTCACGTCAAGCGTCACAATAACAGAAGAGCATGTATATGACGACGTATGAATGTGAATGATGCAAAGAGTGTGTGCCGAGACAAAGTTGTGTGCTGGTCTGTACTCTCTGCCTATCCCTGCGGTGAAAAGGCGTGATGGTTAGTTAGTTAGTCATTTTTCATTATAATATTGCCACTGCCAGTCCAGCAGTGGCGTGCAGTCCACAAAGGCTTAAAAGCTGTGCCTACCCCAAGAAAAACGAATAAATATTACAAATATCTGGTCAAAATATACTTTTTTCATCAATTTGGTAATGAACTTGTACGCTCATTTATCTAGTTGGCCACAACAATTAGTGGATGATGATAATAGTCATTTTAAAACATTTAATATATACATTTCGTACCCAAAATTTAAAAAAAAAACACACAGAGCCTACCTTTGGTCATAGAGTAATGCACGCTACTGCATTCCGCGCATTGTGATTCTGTATGTGATGTTTAGTAGAAAACTAGCTTTACAGCTCTCGCAAGGAATAACAATTAAGACATATAAAACGAATAACGTGTTCGAATGCACTTGGTTTATTTGCTAGTTTCTATACAGGTATATATTCTCAACAGCGTTCAGTTACCATACTTACACCGTAAAGAAATAAATCAACATAGAATTAAGTATTAACAAAGAGGCTTGCAAATTAAGGGGATATGCACATTATGAATGAATATCAGTATAATATGAATATATTTCGATTAAATAATTCGATATTATTCTGTTTTCATGATTTGCCTCCAACTTCCGAATGGAAATAATTACAATAAGTGATCACTGAATTATTGAATAAATTAAAAGCGCCAATCAGGGACGAACGATATAATTAATCGTAATTAATACTACACATAATTTTAAGCTTGTAAAATTATTTCATTTTACGGTATTTATTATTTCGGTATTTTATTTATGTTGTTACCTAAATATTTTGAAATGTAAATTCTTCGGAAAAACAGTTACATTTCATTATTATTATCATAATATGTATTAGTTTTAAGTCACTATTAATAGTTGTTAGTTGTATACGGTTAGCTATAAGTCATAGATATGAGTCACTAGTTAAAAGTCTCAGTAGTTAGTTGCCATCTGTAAGTCTTAGTTGTAAGTGATTAATTACAAATCTTAGTTATTAGTTAAAGGTTAAATAAATTAGTTGCACAGCGCATTTGAAGTGATTTTTTCACGAAAACGGCGCTAAAGAGATAAACCAATCATTATTATTATTTTCCAGTTTCATTATTTAATTATTTAATAATAATGAAAGTGGAAAACACACCATACGAATTCCCGGT